>JAQGAO010003351.1:0-17196 GCA_034697705.1 Ommatoiulus sabulosus | reverse complement strand
GTGGCACATGGGTGCTCATTGGCTAATTATATAGCCCTCCGTTTGAAAGGAGTAAAAACATCTAATCTAATCTAATCTAAATTTGATATGAATTGAATTTAAAACATTTCGGTGAATCGTTGCATCCATTCGCGTCTCTTTTTTTTAAACAAACTTACCGGTCTAGGTTAGAAACCAAAGAATTGTCGCAAATTGGTTGCTAGCGCCATCTAGTAAACGATTTTGGAGGCTTAATCGAATACAGGGTGTCGCGCGAAACGTTTCGAAGTTTGGACAGAAAATTAAGTTTTCCCTCGAGTTTTCCTCTTCATGGTGGTCTTTTAGCCATTCTCAATACAATTAGGTCACCCTAAAATTAAATATTTCCGATAATATCCTTTTTTCTACAGTGAATAAAAATATACAATTATGGTCACTTTTAGGGAAATTACTGGGAAATGGAAATTTCGCACTAATTTCCTTTCCATCTGTTGCATGTACATGTATTGATAACTTCAATTTCTTCAAGATAATTTCCATTCATTAGCAGTAGAAAACCTGTTATTGAAAATATTACCTCCTTGTTTTTGATTTTTTAACTTTGTCCTATTTCTACTACTCAAGGGATAATTTCCAAAACTATACATGAACAGGGTGTATTAAACATCAAAATTTCCCTTTGAGAACAGACCAATGATAGACCCTATTAAGAGGTCACTGGGAAAAGTTATGTTTCTGTTAACAATTCTATACTACTTTCATAGCTCTAGATTATTAGATACTCCTGCAATTTGCAAATATATGCAGGAAACTTCTGAGCTTAGAACCTTTGCTTGATAACTACACTGTACTTAGACAGCAATATCATTGGTGATAACCATAGGTCACATGTTTACACAAACTTCTACCGAAATTATGAAATTCAAGTGGATGACCGTAGACGCAAAAACTACCCTTTCGGGCAGCAAATCTCTGTAAATAACCAGACACTGCAATTTGCGTTACTCAAAAATAGTCATATTTATACATGATAAAAAGTTACAGGTTGTTGCGAGAGTGATATACCAATTGCACAACGACGTCACCACCTGCTCACCAGCTCGAGATTGGCTCGCAGAGCCAAAAAACACGAACGAGTTCGCTAAAGTTTACAAACTACCTCCTGTGGTGGGTTGCACCAAACTACACTCCATGTAGATTGTTTAAAACGGCAAATACTTCCAGCACCATTGATTTCACATGCCAAATCTGGAAAAAAACTTGCTATGTTCTCAACTTTTTACTCAAAACTGAACTTAATCGCCGTTTAAACTGACCGAAGTTTGACGCAATACACCATTTGTCTAAGCCACGCATGTACGTAAAAAACCCTCATTTATTGTAATACTCCTAACAAACAACAACAAATATAACGATTGGGAACCAGAATCTTTGAGCACTTGTTATCTAGCCATTTCAAGCGTCACGAGTTTACCACAAAGACACTCGAATGCATCAAATATTACATATGACAACCAATGACTGCCATTTACCAGTCTGCAACAAGCGCCTTACGATTGTGCAGTATAAATTTCAGCCATGGTGCTTTTATTTGTCACTGCAATACGTTAATGGCCTTGGAGTGCCATTCTGCGATTCGACTCGACTTACTGGGAACTTGCGACATTGCAAAGTACTTCGAATATTCGGTTCCCATATGAGAACAATGGTGATGGTGGATTTCATGGATAGGAAATTCAAGAGTTTTGCGATTGCCCTCACCAAAATTCTCGAAAATTTATTGAGGATACAATTCTAAGACGTGTTCCCAGACAATACGCTAATCGTGCTTTTTTTAAACACTTAAACATTCGTTTATTTTTCACACATACTGTAGGTCGAAGTTTAGGTACCTCTGATAAAGATTAGGCAGTGGTCTAACAAATTTGTACGAAATAAAACAATTTCCAAGCGTCGTTGTTTCACGATTCCGAGGCACGATACAAGGAATGCCTCCAGTCAGTGATGTGTGCGTCTGAAAACGTGACTCGTCAATATGTATGATTCTCAGTTTCCATGACTTTGTTGCCTGAGAAGATGCCCACGCACAAGATTATTGTTGTATTTATCGTATTTTCAGTGAAGTTCACTACAAAACTAGCAAATATGCACCCCTAGTGATAAATAATTAGTCTGGAGTAATGATTTAAAGGATTTCTGGTCACTTTTGGCATGCACAGAACCAAGACGTGCAACAGTTCCTGCATGGTGAGAACTTGCAATTTTGAAATGCAGCAATTTATTGTGTTCCGAGAAACACAGTACGTTTCATTTTGCCACATTGAATACCAGTTAGCAACCAGGATTTGGTCATCTCGCAGGAAGGCCGAAGTCGGTAAAGCCAGCAACTACGAAGCTGGATTTCGAAACAATGATGGGAAGGAATCAGGAAAATGCCATAAAATGGCAATACCTTCCATAAAATTTGCTTGATCGAAACTGTAGGGTTTACCAAAAGCAGACATGCCAAACCAGTCAAGATGCGAACATCTCAAACATAATTTCTCAAGAATTTCAATTTTCAACAGCTAAAACGCTTCCCGCTCATCAAGCCCGCCACCTTCTGGCATTAAAATCCATCAACACAAAAACTGCACATTCTTTCTTAACATTTGTGTTCGAAACTCACGCTTCAAACAGAATCTTTGGAATTCGTTTTCAACGAACAAATCGCAAGTATTAACATCTTCGCAGTTGCTGGCTTTTAACTTCTCCTTCAGCTCCCTGTTCACAATCATGAGATGCCTATCGACCCATTTGTCACGATCAAAACGAGTAAGTGTTTCCTTAACATACCATTCCAAAACTAATGCTAAAATATCTAAAACATTTGTCCCTTTCCAACAACACTGTTGGTTACGTACTGCAACTGGCTTCATTCACTCTCCACTGCAGGCAAGTTTATGGTCCATGAAAGACCATGGTGAAAAAATTTCTAAATTTACGCACTCTCCTTTTTGATTTGTGTTGGAGTCATGCATCGCAGCCGAGGATTGGTCCACGAGGTTGAAAGAAGGGATACACGAGGATGCGTTGTGCTTGCGTACAACAAAGGAAGGGGCAATGGTTAAGCTTTGGCCAAACCGCACCAGTCCAGCTGTGTTGAAATGCATTACCCCTGGACGGCTTTGCTAAAAAAAACCGTGGCTGCAGACTTGACTCGGCTCCTCGATAGTGGGTCTTCGTGCAACAAGAGAAGTAAGTCTCCAACTAGTCGGCTGTCGATCCATCAGCCCTTCTTCGTCTCTTGTTCAACAGAGGGTTGTTCGTGTTATCCAGATTTTTGATTTGAATTTGGTCGTCCACACGCATCTCCTGCAGGAAACGGGTCATTTCTTCCTGAACTTCGGGCCAAGTGTCGCCTTCTTCACGCAGCACGCGATTGGTATGCAGGGGCGTTTGCGGAACATTGGTGTATTTCTGGAAAATAAAGGAGATAAATGTTATTCAACTACCTGCAGCCAGTGTAGTCAACAATGATTTTATATTCATTTTCCAAACTTATAAAGGGGAAATATTTGAGAAAAAAAAATCTGAAATTATTTTATTTTTTAAAAATCATGAAGTGTGAGATTCCCAGAATTGTCCGAACTATGTTTAGTAATATTTCAAGGAGAAAGAAAGGAAGGTCGAAATGGAAACTTGGTGCTATAATACGTTTTGCCTCGCCCACCTATTGCATAATATGCACATTTTCATGAAAACATTGTATCTTAGAGTAAAAGTTCGTAGAAAATGTTGTACAAAATTATCAGAAATTGCAATTTCCAGATACTTCGTCTTCCTGGAAATTCCCAGAGATCGTCCTTGTTTGTAATTCTTGGTATTCCAAAACCCTTTCTGTAACACTTTTCAAAATACACTGAGTACTAGTCCATTTTACGCACCGCAATCCATGCATTTCCCATGACTTGTTCAATGGACAGTCTTTCTTGGGGATCTGTCTTCAGCAAGCCTCTGATGAGATCTTTAGCTGTGAAAAAAATTACAATGGTCAATATTTTCTTGTATGAAAAACAATACTTGGTCACCATTGATCCTAAATGCTAAGTAAACAGCATCTTGCACTCACCATCTTGAGACACATTCTTCCACTCAGGATTGGGAAAGTCATATTGCCCGGTGCGAATTCGCTTCTTCATGCCGGGAGAAATGGCGAGACCCTGATTACTGTAAAATGGCGGAAATCCACAAAGCCTAAAGGCAAAAGATTAAATACAGAAGTCAATATCAACTTGAATATACATCTACAAATAAATTTTAGGCAAATACAACGTTTGATGCTTACAAAATGTACATTATCACCCCTAATGACCACATGTCACAAGATTTGTCGTACTTTTCAGGCCCTAATACCTCGGGAGCTGCAAATAGTCAATCAGAAAGTTGCAAATCAGTAAAAGAATGCATGATTATGACCAACAAGTGTTAACAGTGTCGGATAATGAATATATCAAAATGAACATTGTTCCATTCTGTGCATACATATTGCTAAATTTTTAGTGTATTCTTGGGAATCTTGTTTTTAAAACTAGGATTTAACACCAAAGATTTGGACAAGCTTTGAGATACATCGTTGATATAATTGTGCTGCTTTTGAATATTTAACTTAATTTGACACATTTTTAGTGCATTTTTGTACCAGTCTATATACTATTTGGTGGCCATGCTTCTGTCTATGAACTAAAATATTAAAATCTTAAAGAAATAGCAAAAAATATAATTAGAAGGACAGAAAACCTATACTCAAAATGTGGTTAAGTACCAAATCAATAAAATTATTTACTTGGTAGAATTTTAACACATTTTTGCACAAATTATGAAATAGTTGGTGCTAGTTTTCAGCATAAAGCAGGGCAAATTAGTTCATATTTTTGATATATTCACTGTCATGTAACGTATTTCGTATAACATAGCCTGCATAAACAACACATTAGAAAATTCAGCTGCAAGTTTGCACTGCCCAGCCATCAAACTGAAACTTGCCTACATAATATGGCGTATAGCATGGAGTTTGCAACGAATTCAGATTAAGGGTTTCTTTGGCAAAACCGAAGTCAGTCAACTTAAGAATTCCCAAGCTGTCCTTTTTCGAATACAAAAGATTTTCAGGCTGAAATAAGAGTAGAAAAATGATTCATTAGTATACGCCAACAACAGAAAACTATCTTAAACCATTTGTCCAAAAGGGCATGGAAGTTTACCTTAAGATCACGATGCACTATATTCATGGCATGAAGGTGGGCCACTGCTTTGCATATATCTCTCATGATTTGCGCAGCTTCTGAAAGTGTAAAACAAAAAATATACGTGTTAATGGCTTGCTAATAAACTCACAAAATGATCAAGACGATTCAAAGAAGAAAAACAAAATCCTATAGAATTGATCAACAAATCTTTGACAAATATTTTCCTGCATTCAACTTGTAAGAAACTACTGATTATAATGATACAAATTTTATGGCAAGAAAATTTTGGAAACAATATAAGAAGTAACTATTTTTAATATTTAAACCCTCTGAAGGGAAAGTTAACCTAATTAGCGACAGTTTTAAAATACTTGGACAAATCTGAGAATTTGGGGATCTGGATTTTTTTTTTTTATTTTGCTTCAGGTTTTCTGAAGCATCAAAACTATTGAGCAAAAATTGAATCAAAATAAATTCATACTGCCAATTTACGCAAACAATTTTTTGGTTTTACACAGGAGTTTATTATGATCATACTTCCTAACCAGTAATTCCTCAAATTAATCCTTTATAAGATTAAATTTCACTTTGCTATTATGACATTCCTGGCCGAGGTTCACGCCCGCTTAAGTACGAGAATTAAGAGCAACCCTTGGGGACCGAGACCAAGATCGATGTGGACTCTGTGTTGTTCCCTCAGCAAGATAGAGAAAAGAGAACAAAAAATCCTCCCTTTATTTTAATATCTGGTTAGCGCAATGCACGAGAACCAGAATTACATCTCGTAGGCGCATTGCAGATCTCGAGAGGTGGGTTTGCCCGCGTCTTACAGCGCAAATGTGCAATTACGGACAATAATTATACATTTTTATCAAGACTCCGAGAGCCGCGTATTAAGGCGGGGCGGTACATTTCACGAATCCACTAACTCGTACAATTTTAGTGCCGAAGCATCAATATTAGTACAGCAATCCACCGAAGCAAGACAATGACACGGTACATTTGCATTGGCCTTTCTCCCTTCCTTTATTTATTGGACGGATTATCAATTTTCCCAAACTGTGTTTGCCAAACACTCCCACTTTCGATAGCTGCATCGATATTTCGTTCGCAATTCATCAACAACAATGTTCAATATAGCAGGGAACAATATTATCATATCCAGCAAATGGCAATGCACTCTTGGAGGGGAGAATTCCTATATGCAGCATGTCATGGAAGAGTTGTCTTTCAACATCTTCACGAACCAAATAACTTGGCAACAATGGCAAATTTAGCACAGCGACGAATGAAATGTAAAGATCTGCGTTTGAACATTAACGTTGATAAAAGTGCAAAAATGTTTTTCAATATTTGCTTATCATGCAGTAAAACTGCCAGGCAATGAACTAATGAGCCTGATTCGCAAAGATGGCGGATGTGGTCTTCACTCCATCTACAGACAGGCCAAAAATACAGGGTGATGCCTGGCACTGCACTGCTATCGTGTCATTTCACACAATCCGAAGCAAGGCGAGGTACGACCGTACATGTGCTAGTTTCCTTGCAGATGGGATTAATCCAGGTTTAAGATTACAGATTCATCTAATCTGCAATTATGACCTAAAAAAAACTGAATCGACCTCGCTGCATTCAAGATTAATCCGGTAATTAGCCAATTTCAACGTCACGAAACCAACTCCCATGTGAAGAAATTATTGAGCATGGTTATCATGCGATTCCTGACCTTGGTTCTTCTGTAGGAAGAAGGCAGACATGTATAATGACTTTTTTGAAATTTGGAACAAAGGGGGCATTGTTATGCCAGAGCCTACATACTTGGCCTGGGCTTGCACCTTTGTCGTCTCATTCTTTTGCAGAAATCAAAGCACTGGTGGTATTTTTTGATGTTAGGAAATGTCAGCTGATACCGATGACGATGGAATTCACAGTTGTGAATTTCGCACCTGCTTATGATCCATCAACTTTTAACACTCAGTGAATTCAAAAAGGCGGCACGCTTAGAATTATACAAAAATGTTTAACCACGTACGAAGCACTGTAGAAAGCTAATAGATCTGGATGACGTCAACGCTTCGTGGCACAAAAGCTGCATTTCCAACTAGAAAAAATGTCTAGCGCGCTTCCTTAAATAGAAGCTGATGACAATCTATAAAAAGTCTTTAAGGGAGCCAATCTTTCAATACTGCAAAACCTCAAACTCCAACTGCTAAACCAACAGTCGTGAGTATTTAAAAGCACCATTTTCTGGTTTCATTTACATGTCCAGGATCCCAGGTCTCAGGAGGTGAAATTATCAAGAATTATAATACAAACTCCTGAAAAAGTGCCTCAGCTCACTCGCATCATGGCATGCATCTCTGAGAATAGCAAGCTGGGGACAAAAAAATCAAGGGGTTCAAGGTTGCTAGAGAACCTGCCAAAATCTCCGATCAAGAATTTGTGGTGTCAGTCAAAAATCTGGCAGGCACTCAAGACTTCTTAATGCTAGTCTCTTTCAGGAAGATTGTCACCCAACGTTCGATACAAAAAAAAATAAAATGCACCACACGATGCTTGGAACGCAAATTTAAGGTTCCTAAAACCGAAATGGAGATGCTGCCATTTTTGTATTTTTAAATTCAACCTATGTGAACCATGAGTTCCATACAAGAATCAGTAAGTTGGGGTCCAAGGTTTTGTGGTTTATTCCTACAGTATATGATATGGTCAGCAAAAAGAGCAAAAGAGGGACTGTTTGCATTTTATGAAGACAAAAGTCCACAGGTTTTGTTATACAATTTTAGAAATTTGAAGTGACCATGAAACCTGCATGAAGATGATCTTGATGTAGTTTGAAAGATGATGTCATGCCTGGCGCGTGGGAGATGACGTCATCGCCGATTTCAAGAGGGCGATGGCCACGTGTCCATGACGGTTATGGCCATCATCTTGGCAGAGGAAAGAGCATTCCGTAAAACAAGATAGTTGCTCGAAAAACTGGTTTTCATGAGCCAAACCAACAACGCTGACAGCGTGGGCGTCAAAAACTAACAGTACTTAGACCCAGGGGCGTTGTGTGAGTCATAAGTGGCTCCTCCACGCAACCCCTCTCATCGTAATTTTCTCTCCAGGTTTGGATGAGTTGGGTAGACACCAATCACACTTTGCTACAAATTCTGCTGTCGAGCTGCCAACCGGGCTCTCCAAGCTAAGACATTTTTCTCATTTTGGAACCTCGATTCACCGCAAACTTGGTAGCCAACCAAAAGCCAGCCATTTAAGGCTGGTGAATTGCTACGATGAAGTTCACGGATGCCGCAAGAATTTGTTCAGGCCGTGGCAAGATCACGAAAATCGTGCAATGAAATAGCCGGCGCAAGATTCCGTGCCTAAAAATGTCGAGGTGGTAATTCTCTGTTTGCAAACACCAAAAATGGGGAATCTGCCAACTTTTATCCCGAGCAAGCTGATACAATAGCGGATCTTTGTGTTCCTCGTGGTCCTGCAAGGCTGAAAAGTCAAGTTTATTTTGTTAAAGCTCAACAGGGCTCGAACATGCTTACCCCTCTCCGTAAAGGCTCCTTCGGCTCTCTCTTGGATCCTTTGGAATAACTCGCCGCCTTCCATGCTAAACAATAAACAGAAAATGAACATATAAGAAATCTGAGCGTATACAAATCCGAGGTCGAAACAGCAATAGAAAGTGACGACAGGCATTCCAGGCAATTTTACGGATGCATTTATAGGAAATTCAAAGGATTTTCTCTTAGGAAATCTCAAAAGATTTCGGCTGAAAATAGGAAACTGTTTACCGTATATCCTCGAGTAGGAGTATAGTGCACCCCCTATTTTTTGGGGGGTAAAAGCAGATATTCCACAGAGCTCATGTATAATGAAACCTAGCTTTTGAGCAATAATGGTATGCCTGTGATAATATTTTGGCCCCATATGTATACTCGAGTTTATACGGTACATAAACATACTGTTAATACAAAATTTAAAAAGAATAATACTCAGAGATGCTCGAATGTTCGCAGTAAGTAACTTTGAAAATCGGGCTAAACAAGTTGTTCAAAAATTGGTAGATGTACCGCAACAAACATTTCTGCCTGGAATTTAAGCGTAAGAAGAAGCAGAAAAAAAAGGCAAATAATGATGAGCCAGACATAGAAACGCCGAAAGGAAAAGTTGCGTCATTTACAAACTGCGTTTGTGTCTCATGCCCTGAGCACATTACCGCAGAGGCGTACGCGGCACTTAGCCATCAAAAGCAAAAGTTAATTTTAGCAAGTCTCATCACATACAAAGTAAAAGCTCATTATTTTCTTCCTCGTCAACGCTAAGCAACAAAATGAACAGTCACGAGCTGATAAGCCCGCCTTATTATTTTTGAAGGAAACTAATGTTTTACTATTAACATTTTTCGCATCTTCTCTCAGAACTCAGTAATAAATAAACGTAGTTTCCATTGTGATAAAACACTCGTTATCTTCCTGACGAGCTCAGCGAATCTTTTCGAGTCTTACGAGTTGAAAACTCAGCTCCTGCAATTTCATATTAAACGCATAAAAAAAATCCTTTATGGAAAATGGAATTTAGAAACTGGCCGCCTCGATTTCAACAAATAGGAAAATGTATGCTATAACATCTTAACATTTATAAAAGTTTCAATTGTTAGCAACACCCAAATGTCGAGCTGATAAAGTTGGGGAAATTGGGCAAAAACGCCATTCAGAAAAAAAATTGGCAAGATTTCAAGATTATTTCATCAAAAAATGAAAACTTGTGATCACAACTAATGTATTAAAATATTCGAGAGATTCAAAACAAAAACTTAATTTCTGAACAGTTTTCAAAAAAAATTTAAATTTCTCAATATTTTTCGAACATAAGGAAACTTTGAAATTTCCTTGAAACAAGTCAATAAGTTAATATTTTTTGAAAACATTTTCAATTTTAATTTCTTTATTCAAACAAATTTATTAATTATGTATTTAAAAGTGAAATTTCTTATAGTTTTCTAACACAATGAAACTTTCAAGTATTTTTTAAATAAATTAAGAATTCCCATTATTTTTCTAGCAAATTGAGAATTCATAGTATTTTCACTCAAATTGTGAATTCATAGGTATTTTCAAGCAAATTGCGAATTCATAGTATTTTTCAAATGCAATGAAACTTCCTAGTATTTTTCCAACTCATTGAAACTTTCTAGTATGTTTCCAACTCATTGAAACTTTCTAGTATTTTTCCAACTTATTGAAACTTTCAAGTATTTTTCAAACAAACAGAACCTTCCAAGTATTTTTCAAACATATACTAAAACGTCCTAGTATTTTTCAAACAAACTAAAACTTCACAGTAATTTTAAAAAAAACTGAAACTTCCTCGTATTTTTTAAACAAGACGTTTTCCAACTTTTCCTTCAATAACTTTTCAAAAAACAAAAGACACACATTGCTCAGATCTTTACTTCGCAGTGAGTAAGCTTTGATGACGATGCATCAAGGAAAACAGTTTTAGCCAAACGTGCCGAAACAAGTCTAAAGGGGGATAAAAGGATCGAGTATAATGAATTATTTATGAAATTACTTGGCAGTCTTACGCAACTTCGACGCACTCGAAACGTAACGCTCCCACGCAACACCACGTTTTCTCGGTGTAACCACTTTAGGCGTGAATAAAAACGGATTAAAAGCATAGTGCGTGATAACGAGCCACGAGATTAGACAACTCCAACCATAAAAATCAGGTGGCGCGGCTATTAAATCGTTTCATGAATGAAAACAAACTGGAAAATTGGGTTAACGGAGTGAGAGCAAAAACGGGCACAAAAACAAACCAAAATTTTGAAATTTAGAGTGCTGGGGGAATTTCCTGAACGTCCACGATATGAACTTAGTGTTAACTACTGTTGATAGGAAATAAGAAACGTGGACATGTCACGAGTTCAATGTGACGATACAAAAGCTAAGCTAAGCCTCGTAACGATAAAAAATAACCGTGGAGCCTGGTACAGGTTAATAAATGAAAAATTCTGGTGAAACATGACAAAGCTGGAGACATTTTGGTAAGATTTTTCAGACTCGTAAAGATTCATTCCACTTCTGCTGAAAAGCGTATTTTTCTGAGACAGACAACAATTTATTGATCAAAACTTTACTGAGACTCGTATAAAGATTCATTAAAACTCTGAAGAGACGTGTAAACATTCCTTTCTTGGGATTTGAAAATATCCATTCCACTAGACTCATTGAGATTGATAAAAAAAATCACTTCTTAAACGTTTGAAGAAAATAAAAACTTTCAAACCATTATTTAAAAAAAAAAAAAAAAAAAAAAGGGTCTGAAAAAACTTTCCTGATAACTTAAATTCAAAAAACAGGAAATACGATAACTGTAGATTTCAAAAATTACACGTAAACATTTGGACAGTTTCTCGTGGATTCATAAAGTTAAAGAGGAAAACTTCGCAGCATGGGATCAGGAAAGTTGCACAGTTTTGTCATAAAAACAGTGCTTTCGGAGCCAAATGAGAGAAAACTTACCATTCCATGACAACGAGAAGGCATTTGACTCCGCTGTGGGCATTTTCATATACGTCGATAATATTTACAATGTTCCTGCAGTTGCTGGCCCTCCAGTGAAGTTCAACTTCTCGCCTCGCTTTCAGGTTGTCCCTCAGTACCTAAAACGACAGGAAATTTAAAAAAAATTACAAACTGAATTCTTGAAGCGTAAACATGATTTTAATCAAAGGCAAGCATGCAAAGACTGCAAAGACTAATAACGAGTAATTTCACTTAACCGGAAATTGACATTTTTTGAGTTGTGCCCCTTTGGAAGCGGGGATGCAATATCCTATACATTTCCATTTCCCCCGATTGTTCATATAATTCTGAAGTTTTTCTTTGGTCTTGACAATAAGGAAATCAAAAGAATTCAGACAATGAAGAGGGAAAAAATGCAAAATTCACATAAGTGCTTATACAAATTTGCTTAATTTTTATGCTCCTTACACGAAGCAGATGTTGACTTTTGTTAAGGAAGTGCTAAGCCTATTGTCTGTAATGTATATTTGAATCTTTGCGGAAAAGCGGAATCGGTTGGTTTTCATAAGATGAGTAGGCTACACTGTAATATTTATCTACAAAATGTTCTCAGTTTATATCATTACACATATACAGGATTTAGCACTGCCGAAAGTATAAAGACCAGTTCCTGAATGATTGTGAAAGTCTGTATACATGCAGATAGCATGCAGTGATTTGAAAGTCCGTGGAAATTGCGGTGGAGCTTTTTCGCAGAACATCTAATAACTCTTTTCAATGGAAACTAAAAGCTTGGTCAAAAAAATAAAAATAAAATAGATTTCCAGGAAATGCGAGACTTTTAAGGAGGCAATCAATGTACAGTGTAATGCTATTATCGTGCCAGACACCGAGCGCGAGTGGCCTTCGCAATTTAATGTATTCAATGTAAATTCGCCAAATTCAGTTCACCTTTACATGTATAGGCCTGGCAGTGTGGTCACATGATATGTTGAAAGAAATTGCGAAATCGAAATTTGCTCGAACTTTACCAGCTGAGCTCGTAGACCAAAGCAATCGAACAAGACAATTCCATATACTTAGAATAGAACAGAATATCGAATATTCTTGGAGTTTTGCATCAAAATTTGATGATATAGCATCCCAATTTGATGACATAGCATCACATTTGATGACATAGCATCACATTTGATGACATAGCATCACATTTGATGATATTGCACCATAGTTGATGGAATTGCATCACATTTGATGATATTGCGCCACAGTTGATAAAATTGCATCACATTTGAACAAAAATGTGGCATATTAATAACAAATGTCTTCTGTTGAGATAAAATTGTACCATAATTGGAAAAAAATTGTATCGTATTTGGGAACAAAAAAAATGCATCATTTTTGGAAACCTCAAACAATTGCATACTTATCAATACTTGTAATTTTTTTTAAAAAAACTGCTTTCCGGCCCAGACTAGCTTATTGTAGCAGCGAGTATAATGATATCAGATAACCCCAGTTCATCTGCACCAGGATAATCGGGCTAAAACGGTATTTCCAAACTGTTATCACTGAGTGCAAGGATGACTGTTCAGAAAAAAAAAGTGCCGCAGAACGACAGATCGATGGCGACTTTGCCGCAACGATAATCGAGCGTTTAAATATTACGACGTAATAAATCCTATAGGTGTACTTCCGCACCACCGCACTGACGTCACGTCACTAGCTCACCGACGTGGCAACGTTCCAAAACCCATTGCAGTCGTCACTTCTGCCGTCAGTCAACTAAGCCCAAAATGTTATCGAAAAATGGCCGCGTGGGTGAAGCTACGAATCTGCCACGTTGGGTCGAAAAGTAAGAACTGTTACTACGAACTTCACTTTGCATGCAAATCACCGCTTTGTAGGCAAATTGCGGATCCGCCCCGAACCCCTACTCCTGAAATGTCAAACCATTTCGAAACATTCTGGTTTTGAAAATGACAATGCATTTTTTTCCCAACAAATCAAATGTCAAAATTCTTTAGTTCCAACAACATCGGTGATGAGTTGGTCCCACTGTTTTTCCAGGCACAAATTAAACCGGCGCCAGGCGATGCGTCCAAACTTGACTCAAACGTTTGACCCCACGTTTGTCAAATGATATTCCACAGTTGACTTTAAGTGAGTGTTCTGTTACACGGTGTGGTATCTTTTTTGTCCAAACATTTGATCCAACGTTTGAGGCAAATAAAAATGTATGGTAGTTTCCATTGTAGCTGTGCCTGCATGATTCGTGTAGCCGTGCGTCCAACACAAGCGAATGGCTTGCTCCAATGTTCGACACGTCCTTTGACTCGGGTCTAAAATACCGACAACAGGCGGAACATCTTCCAACACGAATGTTGGACGCTTGACATTCGAACCTCGTAGGTTCGAATTTCAGCCAAACGATGCTACGTTGGAACGTTGGAAGGTGTTCGTAGCATCGTCTGGGCATCTTTAGTAGCAAAGTAGAGTCAAGCGTTACAATTGCTGTCACATGACCCCATTCTCAGAAACAATATACGAGCGAGACCAGCCAAGTCTGCAAATTGGACAGCGGAAGAGGTTATTCACTCGCACTTCCTCGCCAGGAAACGGGCCATTTTTTTTTATTAAACTGCGAGACGACACGGTCTATTATTTAGTGAACCTATTAATCATAATCATAAGGGGCCATCCAAAAAAGACGTCCTCAAATTGTTTCCAAAATTGGACTCCCCCTACCCCCTGTACGCATTGTGTCCGGTCAATCAGGACCCCCTACCCCATTCGGACGTCTGAAACTTAAAAAAAAAATTGTATTCGGGAAATTTTGAAAGTTTTGCAAATTTGTACTCGGAAAAGGTTGAGAATTTTGCCTATTTGTCCTCAGAATCTGTTGAAAATCTTGCAAATTTCTCCTCGGAAACTGTTGAAAATTTTACAAATCTGTAGGCTACTCAAAAACAGTTGAAAATGTTAAAGATTGGTCCTCGGGAAAACTTGGAAATTTTTACAAATTTGTCCTCTAGAAAACGTGGAAAAACTTGTAAAGATGACCTCGGATAAGGTTGAAAATTTGGCAAGTATATGCTCGAGAAAAATACAAACTTTGCAAATTTGTACTGGGTAAATTTGAAAGTTTGCAAATGGACCCTGTTCTAAGTTCTCTGACTTTTCCAGGACTGGAGGTAGCCTGCATGTTTACTGACTTTTGCAATTTATAACACATCACCAATGCGATATTGCGCTCAATTTCCCTTTTACTTTGGGAACTGATTTTATTTGACATTTTTTTTATCAAGTGGACGTCCGAGTTGGTCATACCCCACTCCCTCTCCCTGTCCACATTGTGTCGGTGACTCAACCTATCACCCCCTATCCCCTACATGAGGACGTCCTTTTTGAATGGCTCCTAAGTACATAGGGTCGACAAGCTAGTCCCCATCCCGACAAAATAGGGTACTCCGACAGAAGCATCGCGGGGTCACGTGAGCAAAGTCGATAAGTTAATGGATCTTATGCAGAGTTACGTATGGGGCTACATCACGTGATCTTTTCGTCGAATCAACAACTAAAGGAACGTACCTCGCAACTGCATCCGGGTAATTTTCGCCAATGGAACTAATGAAATGTCACGTGATGCATGCATGCTGACAAAATCTGCATAAGGTCCATTAGTTTTTAAACCAATAAATGCATTCCTTGTACACATGCACGTGACTTCACGACTGTCAATGCGAGATTCGCAAAGCTTCTGCCGCGTACCTCTTTTATATCAAATCAACTTTAGTGAAAATTTGACGTAGAATTAAAAGAGATGCCAACTGTGCTGCCACCTATAGTCGACATCTCACGTCCACGCCAAAATAACCTGGCATCTACAGAGAGCGCCCTACAAACAGGTATTGAACATTTCAACTTGCAACCAAAGGACAACCGATATTCCCAAATACATGTAATTCATACATGCAAGATTTCAGACACTTCAAATAACGTAATCTTGGCTAGCAACAGACTCAGAAACCATTGTTTGGACATTAGGTAATCTTTTATCCTATCCGATAGATATAAAATCAATTCAGATTTATGTGTAACAAACGGTTATAACGAAATCTAGGCCGACTCCAGTGCCGGCAACGTGTCCATCGCCACATCAGCATCGGGAATCGTTAGGACATCATTAACAGAGTTGCTAGCCAATGGATTTGACCGAAAAGTGATTCAGGCTTGTCAGGAACTCAAAGTTCAACATGAATAGGCCAAAAAACGTTCGAGTCAAGTGGCGCTGCCGTCGCTGATTAAATTTGATTGAGGATTACATCAGAACATTCCTCTCATAAATTATGATAATTGCCAGCAACACCGAGGCACGATTTTGTTATCGTTGGTTTACATAACACTACCCAAAACCGAAACCAAAAAAAAAAAAATCGAAAACAATGTTAATCAGAACCCGCAAACACTAATCGGGCTTGACAACAAAGATAAGAGTCGTGAAACTACATAGTAGAGCCGCCATTTTGTTATCGGCACACCGATCTGGTATCTTGTAAATTTGGAAGACTGACAAATGAATGAAAATGGGTCAAAACTGAGCGTAGCTCCCGTATGATTTTTTTGAAAAAACAAAAAGACCGCAAAGCTCTGATTCCTCAAATGCCAACCGCTCTGACAGTGGCAAACTGATTTGGACTAATGAACGTTGCTCCACTACCCCAGTCTGAGTACCCTACATATAATTAATTATTGAAAGCTTCCATGCATGATTTCAAAACAAAACCTAAGATGCTCGTAAACTAAATATCAATTTCATATTCCATTTCGAGAACATTTTTTCGTCGTATTATAATTTTTCGATTGCAGTTCCACTGTGTGAACAATTTCCCGTCTTATGTTAAGTTTCTAGAATAATGTTCCCTCTCCTGTTCCATTTTTAGAACTTTTCGCTTTCTATTGAATTTGCTAACAACTGTTTTCAAGATTATTTTTATCACCTCAATTACTTTTATTCAATTCCAATTTCATTACTAGAACAATTTTTCGTTTCCTGTTCCCATTTTTAGAACTTCTTTGTTTTATATTCAATTTGTTACCAACCTTTCTATCACAAATTACTTTTATTTAATTCCAATTTCATTACTTGAACAATTTTTCGTTTCCTTTTCATTTTTAGAAAAAAATTTCGTTTCCAATTTCATTTTTTAGAAAAAAAATTAGTTTCCTTTTCCTTTTTAGAAAAAATTTTCGTTTCCTATTTTATTTTCAGAACAATTTTTCATTTCCTGTTCCATTTTCAGAACAATTTTTCATTTCCTATTCCATTTTCAGAACAATTTTTCATTTCCTATTCCATTTTTAGAACAACTTCTAGTCTTGTGTCAGGACCCAGGGTCCTGGTATCAAGGTTCACCAAGATTGCGAAGAACATTCCAAAGGATTAAAGTGGAGAAATG
>JAQGAO010003350.1:0-17200 GCA_034697705.1 Ommatoiulus sabulosus | reverse complement strand
TTTCGTCGCTGTTTGGCATATCTAAAATGACTAAGATCATCAGCCTGTTCGATGAAACGAGTTTCCTATAAAGGAGGGGTTTTGAAGAAGCGAGCGTTCGATAAACTGCTTATTAATCAAATTTGAAAACATAAAAACGACGCTCAATTTGTTATGCCTACTTAATCGATAAACAGCAACAACGAGACGAGGGTCGTATAGTAATAAGGTATCATAAAAAAGTACACGTACACGTAGGAGAGCGTCACATGTATATAGTGTATGCGTGACATCAGCCCTTGCCTTCCACGCTTTTAATGAACGCTGTCTGACCAGAGGTCGGTAGGTAGATATATAATTAGGATGGCGAAGGGGGGCGCCTCGATGCTCGAGGAGGGGTCCGAAGAAGCGAGTGGCTCGCAGGTGGTCTCACCCTGATAGAGATATACAAACTGATGCATGCATGGGAATTAAAATTTCATTTTATTTTTAGACATCGGCGCGAGCTCGCGCCCCTCGTGGTCAATTGCTCGGACCCCCGAAGTAGGGTTCACTCGATGCCGATGATAGCTCATTGGGGCAAGGGCTAAGTGTCTATTATTTATGGGATACTCGCCATCATGAAGCGAGGTGTATTTAGGAAAGCAATCGTATAACAAAGCCTGGCGTATACTGTACCCCTTAAAAACCCTAACTCGTTGTACCGCTCAAATATAAAATTGCACGCCTCGGACATCGAAGGGGTGTTCGTTATAGCTCCGATGCTTCGTATACAATACATCATAACCCCGCTTCAAAAGTGACACGAGTCAATAGTTTTCAATTTCAATTTTAACGTTGTAAAATGAATACCGTCTTAAATCAGAAATTTGAATGAAAAACGTTATTCGGAGTAATACATGTATAGCACAACCACGTACTTCAGAAGTGGCACAATTCAAGATTTTTTTTCTTTCTTTTTGGGATAATGCGAGTTTAAAAAGCCCATTTATCGAATAGATAACACCATCCTGTATTTCTTTGATCCGAAAATATAAGCCAAGATGAGTCGTTTTTATTGGATAATTTTTCTCCATTTATTATACAGTCTTAAAACAGAAATTAGTTTCGAGTTGTGTCACTTCCGAAACGGGGAGGCGATATATCGCCGCAGAAAAAACCTATCAAACGCGCGTGGTTAGTCTCATTCTAACCGACTTTAATGATACGCTGTAGCTCTTCAGCAAACTGTATATACATCAACGAAATTGGTAATGTACAGTATACATGTTACTACATATTAGGAAACAGTCATGTACAAACATGACTGTTTCCTAATATACGTGTACAGTAATTACAGCAAAACATCATTAAGACGAACTCGCTTAATACAATTAATTCCTGAGAGCGCGAACCAATGTGTAGCCCCCGTCTTCACTTCTGATAATACGAACTACTGTATACGGTTTAAACGAACCTCTGCTGTATTCCACGCAGACTGGGAACGTGAACTTACACAATACCTATTATGTATATACTGGTTTTCTTATTCCTCGTGTTTAATTTTTTTTTATTTTAAACTAAAACGTCGAAGCAATTGGTCGGCCTTTGTCGTGAATGTTGTATTTGGTTTTTTTGCCGGCGTGATATTAACACGTTAATACGTTTTGTCTTCTCAGTTAACCGAAATGTAGCTCAAGTGACAGCTCGGTTCACCTTAAGGGTTGAAGCGAGTAAAAGCGCTCGCTATAATTTTTAATCCTCCAAAAAAGTTGATTAACATCGCCGTCGTTGAATAGACTGCCATTTTTTGCCCTCGAAATTTGAATAGCCACGCATGCGTGTTATTTTCGTACAACAAAAACTTAATAGACACGTCTATTGTTATAACGAGGCTACGTACAATTAGGATGAACCGCGCGTTTACATCTATTTAAGTTTTTTCTTTTTCGGACGGTGGTTTTTAATATATAATAACGATGTAATTTTCGAAAACTCATTTATTTTTATAAAACGCGGGCCGCAATTTCCGGTTTGAATGATGAGAATAATTGAAAATGATGAAATGGTGTAGATTTGGCAATGCTTGTTTTTTTTATTTTTTTGTAAATCAGTTTATAATCTGTATAATTACAACGCGTTGCGTAAATACGTAATCTTCAATTTCTGGTTTAAGATGGTATTAAGTCGAGCGGAATGAGCTCACTTATAGCTTTAACCACCTCGGTGAAATGGCAGGATAATTGTCGTTTTATTATCACGGTGTATTAAAACTTCATAATATACAGTATATCTCAAAATGAAAAATGTTTTCTATACTGTACCATACGTGAGCCAGACGGTGTCAATCCATTCAGTGTGGTTATCATGAACGATATATTGTTATAGCTCAAAATGTGAGATACATATTATATTCAAATAATTAAAAAATCACCGGCATTAATGTCATTTTATTACCAGTTTTTTACCCAAGTTCGGTATAGTTATCGCTAAAGCGTAAATTAGCAGTATATCTAATGAATACGTTACTTCCGTTTGCCGATATAGCGTATATTCGCTATTTTTTGTCATCCGCTCTAAGAAGCCATATTTTTCATTTTTTTTACTTTATGAAATTGTGATTTTTTTCCACATTCGCGCGTCTGGGTATGTCTTTAATAATAATAAAATAAGTCTGAAAAAACGGTAGGTATACGCGAGAGGTTTCCCGAAATTTACGACGTCCATATCGCCATATAAACTCCGCTACGGTCTTCTTCAATTTCCTGCGCCTAACTCAGTCTAGGATTTTGAATCCTTAATGAATATCTACGTCAGGCTAGCTCGCTATAACTAATACCAGTTTGGCGCGGTGCTTTTTTGCGTGCCAACGTCGGAGGAATGAAAATAGGAGGTGCCTCCTCGCACCTCCGTCTGTTTCACGCCACCAGGTGTGACCAATTTACTGGCGGCATCCTTTGTTGTTTTCTTCAACGCCGCTAATTTGGTTGCCATCTTGAATCGTTGCTAACCCTCCATTTTTATACTGTTTTGCCCCCTCGATATACACCTATATAGCGTTGTTCTCTTATGAACTTAATTCGCCGCCATCATTTTTCTTTTTAACAATTGGCGACTAAATTAGACCCGCGCCAGAAGCGTCCTAGACGGTAGAGTTCACGCTCGCACGCCTACGTCATTCGCCTCCAGTATACCTCGTTTTATTGCGCTTTTTTACCATGTGGAAAGTGAATTACCAATTGAAAATGCGAGTCTATCGGCGCCATTTTCACTCTTTCGGACGTTTATGACGGTATCCGTGTATTGAGGCGACCAAATTGAGTTTGATATTCCGAAAAAAACAACTGCTCACATTTTCGAGTTGTTTCATTCGTTTTACAACTCGCATTTAAATTTGCAAATTTAATAAATTAACCGGCCATTTAGAGTAAAATGAATGAAAATTTTAATTTTAGACCTCGAAATTATAATTAAAAAACGTTAGCATCGTATACACGTAGGTCCTCCATTCCATTAACATAATTTCGGCTAAATTACAGTACAGTATACTTATCATGCATTGTATACTAGGCATTACCTTAGTGCATTAATCCGCGATAAAGTATTTAATTTAACTAAGGGATAATAATAATAATAACTTTATTTAAAGCTTTTATTCGAGCCTCCACCTGGCGGCACCTTTCGAAAGCCGAGGAGGGGCGGATCCCCGGACGTGAAATTTCATTCCATGGCAAGTGCCAATTCGCGTAGAGTGGCACATGATGAGCATTGGCAGTTTAGCGTTCGTGCGTAGCCTGGCGCTTTTTCGACCCGCAATTATCTATTATAGTTTCTTGAATTTGAAATTGCGTCGCACTCTACGAGATGTATAGCAATTAACGCCGCCTACAGCGAATAGCTGCTGCGTTTCGCTTTTTAAGCACCAGGTGGCGCGTTTCGTCGATACCAAAATGTTCGCGGTCAAGCGGTTAGACCGGTGATGAATTCTCCTTCTAACTAATCAATAATAATCGAAGCATTAACATCTTAATCAAAAAGGGACGACTCGAAAATACTGCTAGCCCAATTAACATATTTATTTATACATCGGGTAACGCCTTCTTAAAATTATTTCTTGATTAAAAGACGGAAATTAACGATAAATTAATGATAATTACTGACGATATGTGCATCTTACGATGAATTAAGAGATCAAATGCCTCTTTTATTAGAATTGATGCATCGAGATAAACCCAGTTTTTCTTATATAATTGAAATATTTCATCGCAACATTTGAAATACAGTAAAACCTGACCACGAAAAATAAATGCAATGTTGGTCACTGTACACAGGTGGCTACTATATACAAACAATGCGTGAATTACATTAAAATAATGATATATATACATGCAGACTGTAATAAATGTAGTAAAAAACCACCAAACCAAAAAAGTACATAATCATCATGTCCATGGGTTAAAGGAAAATGTAATGTGACTCATCCGTTATCTGGTCACTTTATAAGGTACATCGACAATGTAAAAATTGCCAAAACGACAACACACACTGGTCACTGGTCACTATATAGAGAATTTTTATGCAGAAAATGTATACGCTATAGAAAAACAATACACTAAAAAGTGGTCACCATTCAAAGGTGGTCACTTTTCCAGGTTTTACTGTAACATAATTGCAGTATTCTATTCAGAATTATCCAAGAATAAGGTCCATCGGATTCACGATCGACTGAGCATGCGCGTTAACTCGTTCCCTTTCTGACGTATTTCGTTTGGATTTCTTTCAGATTCTTCTCGAGACCACCTTCACATCTTCAGCAACAGACAGCAGCCTAAAAAGAAACGGAAGTCGCGCACGGCTTTCACCAACCATCAGATCTTCGAACTGGAAAAACGTTTCCTTTATCAGAAATATTTATCGCCGGCTGACCGGGACGAAATCGCGCAATCGCTGGGACTGACCAACGCCCAAGTGATCACGTGGTTTCAAAATAGAAGAGCCAAATTAAAACGCGACATGGAAGAACTTAAAAAAGACGTGGATGCCACCAAAGTGATATCTCCCGTGCCCTGTAACATTATCCAAGATCTGAGCATGCTAAAAATGGACATGGACGCTAAAGGTACTGCCGTCAAATGACTGCGTGGCGCTGCGATCGAACGTCTTTACCACGTTTCAATGTCAGATTACTACGTCTGAATTGCCACGCAGCGAACATCTCGTGTACATATATATACAAAGAGTTGACCCTTAACCTCTCTCCGGTGGTGCGATGACCGACGCCATTAGGCTTACTCGTGCCCTTATAACTAACTATACCGTGCTATTGATTTCTATATTTCTTGTCCCTGAAATAAAACAAACTGATGTATGTTCTTCTTTAAACTCGAAACAAATGTTGGCTTTTCTTCGATCATCGTAGAGCCTCGCAGTGAAGCGTGCACCCTTCAGCTATTTGGTGCTGAAATATACACGCTATACACCGTGGATGTAAGTTTTTCGTACCGAGATCTGTCTTATATTTACGAGACTTTCGTAAAATGTGTAGGCAAACATCGATTCGAGTGTTGTTCGTTCGCCAATTATATTTTATCGAAGACAGGCTATATAGTATGTTATATATACGAGAAAGTTTATAACATTTCTGAAATAATTCATCATCAGTTTACGACGTTGGAGAAATAGGCTTTAATTGAAACGCGTGTAAATATCACACCCCCGCTTCAGAAGTGACACAACTCGAATACTGTAACTTGAATTTCTGGTTTACGAAGGCATGCATTATGTCTGGCAAAATGAGCTCGTATTCAGTAAAAGCGATATTAGCTTACCATATATACAGTGTATGGTAAGCTAACTACTGCTTACAGACCAGTTCGTCTAAATGACACGTAGGCCCTTCATGTATTGTCACGATAATGCGTCAAAACTTGTATCTTAAAATGTAAGGGATCATTCAAAAAGGACGTCCTCATGGGGGGGGGGATAGGTTGAGTCACGGACACAACAGGGGGAGAGAGGGGGGGGGGGGCATGATCAGCTCGGGCGTCCACTTTGTTAAATAAAATCAGTTCCCAAATTAAAAGGGAAATTAAGCGCGCAATATCCCAGGCATAGGTGTAGGGTTATAAATTGCAAAAGTTAGTAAACATGATAGCTCCAGTCCTAAAAAAGTCAGAGAACTTAAAAGCTCAGAGCATACTTTAAAATTGTCTTAGTTCAAATTTGCCAAATTTTAATTTTTCTCGAGCATTGAAAATTAAAAAATTTTCAACCTTTTCCGAGGTCATCTTTACAAAAAAAATTTCCACGTTTTCCCGAGGACAAATTTGCAACATTTTTCACGTTTTCCTGAGTACAGATCTTCAAAATTTTCAACTGTTTTCGAGTACAGATTTGTAAAACTTTCAAGAGTTTCCGAGGACAAATAGGCAAAATTCTTGCCAATGTGTCCTGGTTGACCGAACACAATGCGGACAAGGGGGAGTCCAAATTTGAGCAAGTTTTGAGGACGTCCTTTTTGAATGGCCCCTAAAATGTTCTATCGCGACACTTCTGAAACGGGGGTGCGATGTGTTACGAGAATGCATCCATAAACATGTAGATAAGTTGCCTGCAGATTTGGGGCAAAATCTAATGGAATATACACGAATCTCTGAATATACAAAATATACGTTGAGAGGAACTTTCGGTTGCTAATATGTTGCCAGGTACAACAATTATGTAAGACAATTTATGTAAACAAATGACAGCAATTAGTAACCAATTAAAAGTTCCTCTTGTTCCATCCAGCGTGGACGTAGCTTAATGATTCTTCCTCGTTGTTGGTCATGCATGCATGCAGCATTTTGGACATGAATTTTAGCAAAGTTTGACGATGGCTGAACCGGCTCGCAACTTACGAATAAAAATTCACGTAATAATATACACGCGGAGCGCAACATTTAGAACAACATAATGTATAGTCGTACATCCCTAGACTGAAATTTCGTATTAATAAGAAATTAAGAAATTTATTTTCGAAACAAAGTTCGAAATAGCAGCCATGCACTCGGAGATATTTTCAATGAGTTTTTGCCCTTAAACGATCCATTCTTCACGATAGTACTTAACTAAACTTCTCTTTCCTCGGGGTGATTAGTTTTAAGTATAAGGTTGAAGTATTACGGAAAATGTCAGGCTCTAAGAGAGTGAGTATACGCGGGAACAACAAAATTACTTAATCGATTTGTGTTAACAGTTGCTGAATTGGTTTTAAAAACGAAAAAAATGCATAAACACGCATGCAGGAGGCATCGTTGATGGATAAATACCAAAAAGAGGACTTATTCTTACAGTAGGTAAATAAGAGATCAAATTTAGTCGATAGACCCTCTTAAGCATGCAGGTGCGTGCATCTATCCAAAATGGTTGTTGCCATTTTAAGATTTTCCATTTGGATATTATCCAAAGAAGAGCATTTCATTGTTCGTGGGTCATAAATTAGTCCCTTCGTTGATGTACGTAAGCCATGAAAATGGAGCGTATATTTATTATAACGTATTGTCGTATTAGTGGAAGGTATGTTCTATGCCTGGCGGTATTCTACGGTATATGGAGCTATAAAAATGTTTGCCCTATTAAATTATAAAGTCGGGAGATTAAATAGCCATAAATCAGTCAAAACTAATTTGTTTCAATGGCAAAACATCGCGTCAATGGTGCTGGCGTTTTTTTCGTTCAATTTTACTTCGTTTAATTTTTTTAATATTCCGAGCATGCGCCGAGGTCGGTTGTCCTGACTTTGGTTTTCGTGTTTTCATAGCGACTGTATTCGTGTATACTCAGTAACTGTCCTTCAATTTAGTATTTTCTAAACATACGCAGCACCGATGTTGACCTAACTTCCCCCCAAAGTGTAATTTGGATGTTTGAGATTCAAATATTCCGAGCATTGTAATAACTATAGCTCGAAAGTTGCAAACTGATGAAGAATTATAGAAGTACTCGCATACACGTACATCGAAACCTCATTAAGACGAACTCGCTTTTTACGGATTTCTGATAGTACCAACTCGTTTCCACTCTCCGTCCTGCAGGGATTTGGAGGAATAATGTTATTTTCTTCGTTTGAGACCAATTCCGAATTCGGATATTGCAATTTTTTGACTAAAACGAATGAATTTTAGATTTCCCGAGCACTTGCACTATGTCACGTTAAAGCAAAATTTAGACATGAAAGAAAAATGATACCTGCATGGGGTAGGATTTCATCCAGAGAACGAATAATTGTGACGTCCCTCGAGATTCGTCTTAACGAGGTTCGTCTGTATTATACCAATCCTATTTCGTGAGTCTTTGTTTGAAAGTTGAATGATTTATCGAATGAAGTGCGACGAATTAGTGATAGGCTATATTCGTTGATAAATTTTTCATGACTTCTGGAAATACTTGATACACAGTTTACGTGTATTACCAGGTAACAATTAGAGGAAACTCGATGATCTCTGACGCTAGAGAATCCCATAAATGATGCTAATCCAATATTTTTACTTCTTATAACGTGTACCGATTACATCGTGGTACGTTTTGTACATAATACACCTCATGACCCTCGATGGGCCATTACTTGCCAAGAACTTATTTGACATCATCGTGCGCGCTGTAATTGTAAAATAAAAAAGTTGAAAATGGCTGCTGAGTAAGCCTATGGTGTCCCAATCCTTTGGTCACAACATCGAAGTACGAGGAGATTTCTTTAAATGTACATATGTTTAATTATACATCGTATATGGAAACGCTCGGAACGTTTCACGATTATTTATCAATTTCTTAATTCTGAATTCTAGTTTAGTCACTCGTTCTTCATCTCTTGTTCATTGTGACGTAGTGTTGAGTGGTAATACTCACCACTCGAGCGTTATACCGAATGATGCATGGGCACGAGTATGGTCGATTTTTAGCTATAATATCCAAGTGTTCGCGCATTCCTGGTTTTCTATTTATCTCCAATATGAGCAGATCGGATATCGGTATATAAAGTCAAAAGAGCCTCTTTGCGGATATTTATGTTAGCTTCCGAAAAATGCATTTTCAACACTTTTATTTCTCGGAAAGCTTTTTTGAATAATCATTATACCGAAACAGAAATTAAAATATTATTTAGAAAACAAACAAAAAGTTTACGGTATATACTTCTACGTGTACGAGCCTACATTTACGAAAATGGCCGTTACGTGTCCAGATGTCCAAATATATACGACTATCATCGTGTAACAACTCGTGTATCATTCTAGTAAATTTCAATTACCGCTCGCGAGGAGGCTCGCCGTACATGTATATGTCTGAACTGGTCGTACTGACATGAATACAAAATTGGTGTATATTTCTTGGCAACAACGTGTACCTGTTAACTGAATGCTAATGTCATTTTTAAAATTTGTGAATATTCGCTATAAAGCTCGTTGTTCATTCGAGCGACTTGTGTTATTCGTGCGCTTTTGGCGAATAGTTTTTCAGCCTTTCAATTTCCTAATTTGTGAATTATTTAAAAAGCAAAGACTCGCGTTCATCGACAGAATTCAATGAACAATAAACAGCTTTATTACGCTCGTATTGATCAAGTTTGTTATTTTTTATTCGTGAAATCATGCATGCGCTTCTATTGCATGCAGGTATGATGATGAATACGTGTATTAAATGGCGTTATTATCTGTACAGTATTCAGATTCAGTATAGTAACGAAAGGCAGGAAAACTAACATTTTGTAAATAGTTATTCACTTTTATATGTACACCTTATATTGTGTTAAAATCATTTATTAGTGCGTTATGTAACGAGTCTTATTAAAATTAAGTCATTTTCAAAAATTGACATTATATAAAAATTATCAAAGTTAGTGAAAATTTGATTCGAAATCAGAAACTTCTAAGTCAAAACTTTGCGGTTATTATTTCCCAAAGCCAACTTGTCGCCCAAAAATACGAGGCTAATTGCTGTCATTGTCTATTTAGCATTACTTTAATCTAGCATAGCATTATCTACAGTACATCCATCTGGGACAATCTGGTAAGAAACTTTTTAATAAAATTAAAACAACATACATGTAAAGAAGCACCTGCTTGAATACAACTCACACGACACAAAATTGGGTATCGTACTTTTTCGCGTTTTTCCGAATAAGTTAAAAGTGGGTGGCGTATATGCTTTAAAATCCCAAATGAGTTTCCGATGTTTCATGTTAGGACACTCGCAACTACTGTATATATACGTGTCCTAGCAACAGGTAGATACATGCACGTTGTTCTTCACTCGAGGAGTACGGAACATTTGAAGAAGTGGATAAGATTTTAAATAAAATTCATTTCCATAAAGGAAATAATAGGATCAAGGAAAACGTAAAATCTGTTAAATTGTCACTTAATTGAAAAGAATTGGAATTGCGACGTTGTATTTATTGCATCGAGATGCTGTAATATTTCAATTCAATTCAACTCATTACCCTACAGTTCGCGAAGCAAACAAATGCCATGCAGGGGTTCGAGCCCATTTTCAAGAAAATTCTCAGTTGGATCGAATTTATGCATCAATGATTTTCCAAATTTTACCAAATAAACTCCTTCGGTATAATTACCGAAGGAGTTTATTCATTATACACGGACATTGTATAAGCGGATTACTGCGTGCGAACATTCAAAGAAGTATAATTAAAAGTATATGTTGCTTTTTTTTTTTTTTTTTATATCCAGTGCACATGTGCGTTGATAGAAATGGGATCCACTCAATAACATTACGACGAATATAACGATGGCACGATTTTAATTAACTTTCATTACGATTACGGTAACAAAAGCAATTGTTAATACTGTTTAAGATACAGTATGCGAAGAATGAACGAGCGCTGCGAGGATATTATACGATATATACGATGCACGTATACTTCTATAACGGGCCATAACGAAACTAATTATCATCGAAAGATATAAGAGGCAATACACGAACTAATTTATAAAAACATTTATGAAAATGAACTGACTTTTATATACTAAATTATAATAAATGGCTGGGTCTGAGCATTTCGGAATGAGATGGCTTCGCTCATTCTTTCGGTTTCGAAAAATTATGGTATAAAGCGTTACGTGGAGTAATTTAACAATTGGTCAAGCCCTTACTCAGCTCACCTAATCGTTTGTTAATCACGCAGTAAACTTAATATACACGTATAGTTGAACGTTTAATGTCGGTTAATTAAAAGCGCCTTTGTTTTAATTTCCAAAATGTTACGATTAAACAGTAGTGCGTCAGTGATTCGAGCACCAGCTGTTGTTTCTCTATACTTTTTATCATTATGGTTATGGGCTACATTATGTAATTATTCGAGGAATAGTCATCATAATATATATAACGAAAATCGTAGTAAAAAGGTTGTTTCACGTTAATAATGAGCCATAATTTCATAATAAATACAACAACGTGTAATTGTTTTTAAACATTTGCTTCGGATGTTTTTGTTACGTTTCATTCGTAATAACATACGCAGAAGCAGTCCTTAAAAAGCTACATTATTAATAATGTATAACATGTTTCTTCGAATATTAATTCGTGTAAAGTATGAAAAATTGTATTATCATATTTTCTTATCTGCAGCGCGTCAACCGGCACTTTTCATCAACTTAAAACGATTATGCTTAAGATTAAAATGGATAATTAAGAGCGAGAATTAATCGCGCGCATATAATGTACATGCATATCGTTATTTTTTTAAAAAAAAAGGCTGATTTTAAACAGACAATTAGAAGAAGAATGCGCTCTTTGTGTTTTTCAACCTCGCATTCATTTCATATATAAGTTTTAGGGCAATCTGGGCCTGCAGGGGTTAGTGATGAGTTTCTTTTTAGAGCTGCAGACGCATGCACCTATAGATTACAGCTTGAATATCACTAATGGATCAGTTAAAATCCTTTTGTCTCTTTTTAAATAAATAATCCGAGTGCATTATTAATTCACGAAAGAAGCGTTTCAATTTCAACGTTTTGTTTATTTCCTTTGTTGTTCATGAAGCCTTTTTGCTTTTAACGGTATTCCTGCGTCTGAAAAATAGGACGTACATGTAATTAGGAAGTGCGAATCAGTACATGCAGAGTACATGTACATCGAAACAATTTAAGATAAATACAACTAATAATTCTAATTTGTTAGTTTAAAACGTAGTTCGTATTTTCACACGTCAGACAGAACGTGGCTTCAACAATAATAGATATAAGGTTCCATCGAAATTTGAATTAGATCCTACTCGATGGGTATAAAAATGCATGGAAAATCCTGACGTTAGAAGATTTCCTGTTATAACGTATATACTATACCTTGTTTCATATAATTATCTGAAGTTCGCTTTAAGAGTGCGGATGCTCGGGAACTCGAGTTCGTTCCTTTTAAACGAAGATTTTTAATACCGAATTCGGAATTGATTTTAAACGAATTGAAATGAACATTATTGCGTGGAAATGAGTTTGAAATATATCAGAAATTGTATAAATCGAGTTCTTCTCAATAACGTTTGTATACTGTATTTTTATCGGAGGTGATTCCGGTAGAAATTAGTATTTTTTCAAACTGTTGAAGTCGTCACCAAGAGACAGACCTTTTTCATCAATCTATATATAGCATTAATCGTTTTCACCTTATTTCTGTTACGAACAGGTTTTAACATATATACGAAGCTTTTATTTCGTGATTGATGTCAAATCTATATCTTTAGTCTACATGAAAAGTATTATTTTGGTTATATACATGTAGAAGTTAATTTCTGATGCATTCGTTCGCGGCATGTTAAATTTCCACGATTTTTTTCCAACTCTGGTCTCTTCGAAGATTGTCGCGTTATAGCACTCGTTATTCTCGAGTTAAATTGTCTTAAATGTTGGTATAATTTTCATCATCGTTTCTCGTTATATACGCGAGCTCCAGAGCGCGAGAATGCCGAGACATAAATTTGAAGTAACTCACGCAATAAGACTAGTAATTGGTTTAGGGTTCCCAAACATTCGTGAACCATGACCCAATTTTTAAAAGAGAAACGTTCCCGACCCATTTAGCTTTAATGAGCTAAAATAATAACTAATAAAGACTTTTAAAAAGCGAAACTTCCCCCTCCGGATTTTTATAAAAAATCGGATTTAATTACAAAGTTTTCTAAAAACGAAGTATGTCGGTAAACTATACAGTAAGCCGTATTTCATTCATTCGGACTCTATACGCACGCGTATATGGTCTAACTTCGAGGGATGTCAATATTTGTTCGTTTAAACCGCATGGTTAATTCGTATTAACGCTGAATTATTAAGTTTCCCTAAAATAATTTCGTTTTTTTCTTCGAGGACATATTCTCAAAATGTCACGGATTCATTTTATCGAAACGTACCTAATTGTATAGCTTGAATGCTTGCTTATAGGAACTCGAATGTTAGTATTAACCGAAAAATGGTCTTATATAAATATCGACTATATACACACGTATAGCGATGCAACGTTCGAAAGCATAGTCCTATTTGTGAGTGATATAATAAAATGTTGCATCCCGCTGCTAGCTAATTCATTATGAATTTGCGAGCTTTTCCTCGGACGTGCGCACGCGAGATGTAAAAGAGGAAATTATTTATTCATCATTGTCCGGCATAACGCGTCACGTAATTTACGAGGATTTCTATATGAGAATTTTATACCTCGATTGAGTTTCGATTAAAAGCCTCTCGGTTTGACAGCTAGGATGCTCATTAAGCCATTCTTCACTCAACTCGCGTGCGATTATTATACATAAATGATGAAGTGCGTTTCGTGTAAAATTACAATCACACCAAATGCCGCTAATAAGACAACTCGGGATTCAATCCACGCCAAAAAAAAAAAATCCAACCTAGAAAAAAAAGCTGCGATTTGATAGTGTATGGAGCGCCTTCATGCTGTATAGCTCTTTGATCGGAGATGCGCGTAATCGCTATCATACGAAAAAATATTAGCCTACGGTTTAACGCTAATCGTATACACGTATATAGGATAATTCACGCTCGTTGTTACGGAACAGCCGTGAAATATTTGGGCCAAAAACAACGCCGTGTTGCGAATTAGCCGAAACGTAATTGGCCGATAAATCAGCTCGTCATCGGCCGGATTTTCATCCAAAATAACTTAAGCTCGCGTGTCAGATGTTTAGCACGCTATATATGAAAACAATTCAATCGTAGCCAACTTTGTTTATTCATTCTGCTTTACTTCATTTTTTAATATAATGATAAATGATGACTCTATATCTTATCAAATTTCCAACGCACGGTGACGACCTCTGTCTGCGATATACAAGTATCCTATATATGCATGGTTCGTTTCTTTAAGTGGTTATAAGGGATCAGAAAATAATCTGACTTATAGATAATAATGCTGCGTGCTAATATGTAAATATTGGTTATGGTTATCAAAAAAATATTTTTCAATTAAATCAAATACTTTATATTCATGAACATTTTTTCCACATTTTCTATTCTATGCGGGGGTTCCAGGCGCAGTTTTTTCATATTAAATTATCACGCTCTAAATTGCGGATATAAAAGATTGCCGATTATCCGTGAAGATTGGGCAAATGAAATTACGAAGACACTATACTACCACTTATGTGAAATTTTCTTTGGAAAATTTGATATTGTTTCAATTTTTTTTTTCAAAGCAAGGACCTCCATTAATCTATACGCGGTTAATCCTAAATCTACCGCCCAATAATACACTATACATGTAATAATGGAGCCAATGACGAGTCAGTTTTAATGGAGTTGCTCGGAAGTAAGCATACATGCATATAACGCGATTTATAATTGCTGCGTACATGTATATGTGATTCCAAATTGTCTGATGGTTGGGAATATACGGTGAAACCTGCTACTTTGAACAACTCTATACATTGAAACTCTGTGAACATTGAACAATGTTTTTGGCCCGAGTTACAATTTTTCTATACATTGAACTTTGCATACTATGAATAGTGAACACCTTTCATCGACCGCCCCCTATACTCCGATGCTAAATTTTAACTGATGTACATTGAAATTTTTTTTTAAATTGTAATTCAGCTACTGCTATACAGAACCTATACTGTAAATGTACTTTAAAGAGCAGAAATGAAGATGGAAGTGTTCATATTAATGCAATAGGGATGAAAAATAGTCTAGATAACGTTAATTCAGCTATGAATTAAGATGTTGAAATTATTTGCCTTTTACAAATGTGACGCTTTAACTTAATTCGAGTGTATTAATGACAGAAAAGACCATCATAGAATACAATTATGATAATCGTCCAAAGATTATAGTATTAATAGGATGTAGAGTATAGTAATAATGCACGTGATCATTTTTTTAAAAAAACCTTTAATCATATTTGGAATTTTTTCTATACATTGAACGAATTTTACCGTCCCGGAGGTGTTCGATGTATACAGGGTTCACTTTACATGAATTCCACATGTTTGGGATGAATAAAGACGCTATCATTTCATATTGGATCCTGACAGAAAATCCTAATGTAAAAAGCGTTGTTCGCGTGCATTGTCTTCTATTCGATAAGCTTCAAATTCAGTATTTTTTACACCAAATTCTCAAAAGGACTGGCCATATAGAGTACATTATCTTCCCTGACGACGACTGATGGTTTAATCGTCTTCCGGGTGCACTATATACAGGGTGGAACAGATCAGAGGCTACAAACAGAACGAAATTCGGACAAAATAGACGGGAGATACAGGTAATCAAACATTGCCCCCAAATGCTTCCCTGCTTGACACTCGGAACATGCGGGAAAGCGAACGTATGACATCAAACTCTTATCCGTTTAAACGCGAACAAAATTAAGTTGATCCACGTTAATAAACTACTTCAGCCGATTAAGAAGTAGTGCCCAAAATGCCGAGCAACACGTGAAGTATACACGCAGTGCTGTATATTAATATCGCGTCGTATTTTCACGGCATTAAAAGATATTAGAAGTTAGATGACACGGCATGGGTTGCGTGCGTTTCTATACTCTATTTATAATGTATATCCCGCAGGAAGAATGTAATTATTTTATGATTTATCGGCCTCTCCTTCGTTCGACTTTTTGTGAATTTTGAATCACGCGACACGTCCGAGGAAATTCTGTTTTGTCCGGCGGCTTATTTATTCGTCAACTGGTCAGTCGGCCGGTCGCGCGGCGCCCGAAATCCTAAGTTATGTTTCACTCTGCTTTATACACCGTACTCTATAGCTAAACTATATACATGTATACAGTAGAACCCGGATAAGTAGAAACTCGATATCTGAAAAAACCTGATAAATGCAAGAAATTTGAAAGCCCCGAACTTTTTGAATACGTTTTCTATGTTATATAAAACCCGATAAGTGAAAACCTCTTAAATGATAAAACCTGCTATGTGGCAATTATTTGCAAGCCCCATGTGCAGCTTTTGTGTATGTTTAGGACCGGATAAGTGGAAATGACGCTTTGCAGTCTATAATGAATTGGCAGCCGTCAGTACAGCGCATTTACTTGCAGCAGAATAGGGGAAATCCCGCTTTTTAGTATCTAAATATATTTGGCAATAGGGAGTGCAGTAGTGTTCGTGTGCCTGAAATGCACTAGACATTTACCAGACTTGAAGGAAATCGTGCCGTGCCTTTCACTATTAAAAGGAGGTACTGTATTATAATCACTGTACAGTAAGTACATTGTTCAGTATTATGTTGGTATAAAACTTCATGAATATGTTAAATATTCTAGCATTAAGGAGTGTACACTTTTATGGATTCTGTAGGTTGTTTATCGAGCTAAAGTGTGGAATATTTTTGGTCCACACAATTTCTCAGTGACTGAGTATGGTATCCAACTTGTGTGAAAGGGAGATGAGCAGTTCGTCAGAACCAAAAAGAATTCTTACATCTCTAAACATACAAAAAAAGATCGAAATTCTTGACACCCTTAAATCGAAAACAATGACAAGATATGAAGTTTCAGCCAAGTATGGAATCGGTTTGTCTACGATAACACGCATTATTCAACAGGAAGCAAATATCCAAAGCATCACTTTTGAAAATGGGAACACATAAAAAAAACAGTGCAAGGGCAACTATGACGAACTTAACCAGGCTGTTAGTGTACTTCTGAGTACTTTTATTGATGTTCCTGCTGGTTAACATGTACATTTTACTGTTTCTCCTATTTTATTGCTAGATCTTACTGCTGAATG
>JAQGAO010003349.1:0-17203 GCA_034697705.1 Ommatoiulus sabulosus | reverse complement strand
TACCTCATTTAATCGCCGGGGGGGTCTCCCGGACTGTGCAAATAAGCGCCCCGGCGCTTAATTCCGTATTTACGGTAGGTCGATGTTATCCACGATTTTACAACATTGGTCCAGCAAAGTGTTGAGTATTTTTTAAAATGTACTAAAATAATTTGTAACAATTCATGAAAACTTGCAAACTTCCTAAAATGTTGAAATTTTTGAAAACTTGTCCTCGGAAAAGATTGCAAATTATGCAAATCTATACTCAAAATTAGTTGAAATTTGTTGCTCGGAAAGGTTAGCAATTTCGCAAATTTATATAAGAAAAGTTTGCAAGTTTTGAAAATTTGATCTCGGAAAAAGTGAACAATTTAGCAAGTTTGTTCGCGGAAACAGTTCAACATTTTGCAAACTTGTCTTCGGTAATTGGTTAAAATTTGGCGAATGGGAAAATGTTAAAAAGTTTGCGAATGCCTGAGCTAACCACGTAGATGCATTAATTTTGGGTGGTGACAACACGAATATAGGTTTAATTTCTCTGCATTGTTTAAAATAACTCATTTTTAGGTATTTTTTTATGAATATTTCGAGGACCACGGCGAGGCGCTTTAGATAAGCCTACATATTCATTGCTTTTCTATAGTCAAGTAATATCGGTCCATCGGGTCCAAGTAGGTTTATAGTAACATTTCTATCGAAAGGCAAGTTAAAATATTCCTATACACTAGATAGCCTACCAATTTCACTTTGTATCGCTCATTTGAAACCTCTCAGCAATTTAATAAAGATCTACAACGAGACAATCTTCTTCGACCATCATGAAACTTAAATTACTATTTATTCTTGGAACATTTTAAATGTACACTTACTTCGATTTCCTCATCCTCTTCGTCTTGCTCATCAGAAGCGGCCAGAGCAAAAATCAAAACGAAAACAATCAATGGAAACTTCATCTTGATTTTCAGTATATTAACTACAATAACTATAATAACTATAACGAGATACTCAGTGCGAAGTGGTTTACGATAGTTGGCGCTGTGCATTTTATATAACCTCGAAATGGGGAACAGCAGTTGTCACGGAAAACAAACGGGTGACTATTACGTCATATTTTGTTTAATTAATTCTCTCACTGGAAAATTCCAGCCAGCAATTTACCGTACAGGGTTGTTCGAAAGTCTCTGTACATCGAGAAACGTTAATTACATATTAAAGTTAGAATTTTGCAAAAAACTTTAATTAAATAGCGTTTAGGAAAACATTAAAAAATGTCAATAATTTTCTGAATTAAATTTTATTTTTCTCATCCGGAACAATTTTCACATCTACGTGGAAATGCCGTCATAATGAAAACCAAATAATTCAAAATAGATGTTTATCCAAACGAATTTAATAAAAAATGAAATATGTAAACAAATTACAATTTTTATTCCAGCGTTGACTCGAGTCATCCAGTTTTTTTCTCATAGGCGTAGAATTCTATGCATTATTTGGTTCATTTCATACATTAATAAAAATGTACGCAAATGTTTGCATTTTTTTCCCAGACTTTCAGATTTTTTTCGAGTGAATGGAAAAACGCCAAACTTCTTGAAAGTAAAATAATTTTGAAGCATTTTTTTTATTTCAGGCTCACTCATTAAATATCATTTAAAAAAAATTATCTCTATATCATATTAAGTATTTTTGCAGTAATGCTTGTTCCTCTTCAACGGCGTGTACTAGATCAATTATTGCTCGGATTGCCACGATTCAATCAAACTTACCTCACTGGAAATTAAAAACAACATCCACTCGCTCAATTGCTCAGCTGATAAATTTGTTCAAATATTACGATGCGAAAAATGTGCCTAATGAAGCGTGCAAATTGAAATGCTAGTAGACCTATAGAGTCTACATGCAGTTGAAAATGAAATAATTTTCAGATGATTTTGTTGTTATGTCGATAACAACGCCACTAATCCCAGCAGAATGAACGTTTACACGGTGCGGAATGCCAAACAAAAATTTACCCTCCCGCACTCGGCATGAAACCTAGCTTCCGAAACACGTAAATGAACTCTTCCTGAAGTACGACACAGTTTAGGACTTTTGGGACACACTAAAAAAAAACCTGAAACAAGCAATTCCCCACACTCCTCAAAATCCGGCCTTGGGTTCTCAGACACACATCTAAGTGCTGGGCTCCGGATTACCAACTCGTCTCAAGCCTCGTGACTTGGGATGCTACAAGGGATGCGACATGCAAGAAGGGGAGCTTGGGAATAGGACGCTCCAAAATAGCACTTACCTTTATTTTGGGCTGCACTCACAGATCACTTCTGGTCCTTGGAATACTTGTTTATTCCCTACAAAAAGGAAAGAAAAGCGCGCACGCTACACCTAACTGAACACGTGCCAACCACACTAAGCAATTCATAAGAAAGAAAACACCATTTCTTCAAAACTCACTTTTCGATGTAAGAGACTACTAGTAGCAATCTTTAGGCTTTTCCCTGCTTTGCCTCTAATTTAGAACCTAACAATTTAGATTAAAGTTAAATGCTCTTGTCCACCGACAAGGCACACGGCCTACACGTGGTCGTAACTAAAATCAGCTAAGAGGTTCTACACATGACTTCTCTGTAGCTCTCTCAGAAGCAGAAAAAGGTAAAAGAGGGAAGCAGGTAAAAGGTAAGGGCCGCTATGGGAATTACCACGAAAAACGCACGGGCAGTAGGCAGACACCACTTCCAGGTCACATGGTGAAAGAGGAGGTTAAACGGAATCACTGAAAGATGACCGCCTTTAACGCCTTGGGTGTGAAGGCAACTTTTACCAAAGGTGGGACCACGTATCCACCTCCACCCTTCATCCTCCATGTGTCCTGGATGGCCTACATAATGGTTGCCTATTGCACACCGCAAATTTCGCTGCACTAACACTCCCGGGGAGGACGCCGCTTGCGTGAGACACGCCGTGGGCACTCCCACGCACAAACCACGGTCAACCGCAAGGGTCGCCGCTTCCCCGGGCCACACTATGCCGCGCATTTCGCAGGCGCTCGCCTAAAAAACACTTCCGCAAGAAATGCGCCCCGTGTACGGTGCTCAGGTGGATGCCTTAACAATCGCGCGCGGCGTCACCGCACCCTGTAATGCGCGCGCCGCACATGGTCGCTACTATCCGATATTATACACACACAACGGATTTTCCCTGGGACCTAAGAATTTTATCACACATATATGCAAGTGAGCTTTCCTCAGTCACTGCTGCTTACAAGAAATGTTTCCAAAGCATTTGTTGTTTTGAAAAAAAAAAACTTGAACAAAATGCTTGAAAAAAATGTCTTCAGCAATATTTTTAGTTATTATTAAGATATCCATGCAGGTGCGGCCCTTATATCTATGCCAGCCTCCGTATTATGTGAATTGCGTTATACAGGGTGATTACTAAAGACTTTGCTTAGAGAAAAAAAATATATCTTTAAAATGGTAACAGCTATGAAGATAATTATTTTAAGTAACTTTTAGAGTCGACCTTGAGCTATCCGGAAACTTTATTCTCTGCGACCTTGAATGTCACGTTCCAGGTCATCCATGTGCTAGGTCTAGGGATTTTGCAGATATCTCCGAAACTGCTGCATATACATTGAAAGTGTATATTAGAACGTTGTAGGGCGATGCCTAATTAGTGTAATAAAGTTGGTATCAAATTGTTTTAAACATAGCACAGCAAGCCAGAAGTTTTTTTTTCGACGATTTACTCCATACACACTTAGGCTGCACTGCATGACACCAAAGCTTTGTGAGCTGCAAAAAATACGACCTCAAAACTGCTAAATTGTAGCCCACAAAGCTTTGGTGTCATGCAGTGCAGCCTTAAGTGTGTAGGAAGTAACTCGTGGAGAAGACAAAGTCTGGCTCGCTGTGCTATGTTTAAAACAATTTGAAACCAACTTTATTATACTAATTAGGCATCGCCCTACAACGTTCTAAATTACACTATTAACGTATCTGCAGCGGTTTTGGACATATCTGCAAAATCCCCAGTCGCAAAGAATATGGTTTCCGGATAGCTCATGGCCGACTCTAAAAGTTACTTTAAAAGAATTATCTTCGTAGATTTTACCATTTTAAAGATATATTTTTTTTTCTCTGGGCAAAGACTTTAGTAATCACCCTGTATAACTGGAAAAAAGAATAAACGAAAGAAATAATTTCATCGAACATTTTATTATTTCTTGAACTGTATGATATACATGTATGTATTCTATTACTAAATAATTTCTGAAATGAAATATTCAGTGCTGCCCTCTGTATCAGATTAGGAGCATTTATGTAAGAATCGAAAATCAGACCAAAATTGTGCTGATTGCATTATTAACTTAAATTTTGCGAAATGTTTGTTTCTGAAACCAATTTAATTTAATTTTTCTTTTTTTTTTTTTAAATGAAAATGCTCGAATTACATATCAAAAGTAGCTTCACGAAGAGCTCTTAGCAAAAGCACGAATCCAACGCCATTGGAAATTGCAGACAAACATCGGCGCACTTAATTGTTCAGCTCAGTTGCTAAAATTGTTCAAATATTACGAAGCGCAAAATAAACCTAATGAAGGGTACAATTTGAAAAGTTAGTAGACATCTACAGGTAGAGTCAACAGTTGAAAACGAAAATTTTCAGATATGCCAATTCCTTCGAAATTAAAGTTAGTCATTTCAAAATAAAACCATTTTTTTTGTTCAATTTCACTCCAAGAACAAAAATGTCTAATTCTTGCTAATAAATTGAATCACTCGTCTCCTCAGATAAGGGATTTGGTAATTTTTATTCAACCAAATTATAGAATAATTAATAGGATATTAAAAGTCATTAGAATTTAATAAATTCAAACTCGCGGTTGAAGTTAGCTTTTCTAGAGAAAGCTAACATAATTAATTTACTTTTACTTTATGACATTTTTTGTTCAATTATTCATCAATATATAAAAATAGCCTTTCTTCTGGTGGCCTTTTTGTATTTAAGAAGTGATGTATAGAAAATTCTCACCTCAGGGTTTAATCGATGTCGTCATTTCACCAGTGTCAAATTTACACAATTTTCAAGATTTTTTGATTACAAATTTACAAAATATTCAACCTTTTCTAAAGATAAATTGGAAAATATTTCAACCCTTACTATGTAAAAATGTTCAAAATGTTTCTTTCCTTCCGAGTACAAAGTTGTAAAACATTTTTTTTCCGAATATTAATTTGTATATTTTTCAAACGTTTTCATGGAAAAATTTGCAAAATGTTCAACTTTTTCGTAATACAAATTTGCAAAATCTTCAATCTTTTTCGCGCATCCAATGATAAATCTGTACAATTTAGAACCCTGAAGAATTTAGAAATTAATACTCAGAAAGAGTAATAATTTGCCTAATTGTCAACATTTTTCACCGGGCAAATTTGCCAAATGGTGCCCCCTTTCAGAGGACAAACCACCAAAATGTATAACATTTTTAGAGGTCAGTTTTGCAAAATTTTCCCATTTTCGGGAACAAATTTTCACACATTTTCAGAAATGTCCAACGACAAATTTGCAAAGTTTCTGAATTTTCTGGGACAAATTTTAAAAATATTACAAAATTTTCTATGCCAATTTTTTGAAATTTTAGAGTTTTTTAAATAATGTTCACTTTGAAAAATTTTCAAAATGGTTAAATGTGAATATTTTGAAATATTACAAAAATGGCACCTCCAGATATAAATCCTCTATAGAGACTGGTGACGCCACAATTTTTGATAATTTTGTCGATCGAAAGCCCTTAGGCTAAAGCGCTATTGAAAATAGGCCGTCCATAAATGCGCGTATTAATGGACTCATTCGAGTAGAGAGCACCAATTATAGACACGATTAAAATTATTTTTAGAATATATCTTCTTAACCCCACTTCGTATCGTTATTGCGTCAAAGATGAACACTGAAAACAGCGGTTTTTAGTGACAGTTTTCCCTGTTAAGAATTTTTATAAGATGTCCTTCGTGAGATATGATAAAATGGCGCTGATTTTCACCGATGGATTCTCGATACGCAATGGCGCTTTGAGTAAAAGTCAATTCTCATCGACCTTCGAGTGAAATCATGTTAAAATGTGGACTACAAGTATTAGCATAAATTTAGTTTCACTTCAACAAAATGAATAAAACGAAAATTGCAATAACCCGAAATAATATCCGTATAAAACAGTGTTTAATTAACATTAATTGAAGACATTTTGGTTTTTAATATCAGGGTGCATGATGGTGTCCACTAGAGTATTTAGGCGAGTTTTTGCTTATCGAGAGCCACGGGGATCAGCAGCATACATTTACTCACTTAAGCGGACGATTGTTCTCTGAGGTTCTCAGTATAAGCAAAAACTCGCCTAAATAACTCTAGTTGACACCCACATTTAATTTTACCAAAAAAATGCTGATGAAGGTCAACCATAAACGAGCAAACTTTCACACTATGCCTGATGACGTTTCTCATTATATTTGTAACGTTTAATTTTTGCTAAAATATATTTGACTAACCAAATTACGTTTGGGCTACACAAACAAGTAAATCGCTTCCCATTTTGATTCGACATATATCTCCCATAAATCGTAAAATCACACAGATAACTCTCGCACATTTGTTATGACATCATTTTCTATTGGCAAACGTAAAACTGTAACACACGATATTTGTGGCGACAAACCTTTATAAACGGCCCTTGGACCGTTCCTGCTGCTACGGCGCTTTGCCTACTGACCTACTGGACGCTCCTGAAAATTCCAGGAGCGCTTCCATAGGGGTTAGTATATAAGGTCGTGCACCTCGTTTTTCCTGCTTTCTGCGTTTCGACCTTCCACCCGTGCACCACGTGCAGCTAGGTCTCTCGCGACGTGTTCTGCAGCCACGTGTTCAACAGCCACGTGCTCTCTGTATTCTTCACCGGAAATATCCTGACTGTTTCTGCCAAAGGATTGCTATCGCGACGCACACTCTTATTTCGTAATTATTTATGTATTGTAAATCGCCGAACTGTGTATTAAATTAGTGTGGTATTATTCCTCAAATTCGATAAGCTGCTTCATTTCGTTCTTGGGGTATTTACCCCAAACTGATGACCTGGACATTCCTGGACGACGACGGACGACGAAGAAGCGAACCATCTGGAACTTTTTGCCGAATTTTTTGCCATCAGTATTCCCATTTTCTCGCGTCAGACTTACGTGTGTTTCGCGCCCGGATTTCACGCGTTTCTCGCCCGACTTTTCGCGTCCGTTTTTGTGCGGTTTATGTCCGTTTCTCGTCCGATTTTCGCGCTTTACGACTTTTTCGCGTTTTTTTAAAACATTTTTGACTTTTTGATTCGCTTCCCACGTGGCGCTTTCATTTTTCTTCCACCGAAGGAACCGTCGATAACCTGTCTTCCACCGTCGCCACTCTTGTAGCCGACATGGCTGAACTGAAGGAGATGTTCCGCTCTTGCCTCACATGAGTTTTGGAATCAGAACCAGCTCGGGAAACCACCACGCAGCCCGCCGCGGAGGTCCATGCCCTCGGTAAGGACGTTCGCCTCAATCCGTTCTAACGCGACCATCCGGCCCTCTAATTCTCCCATGCCGAACTATTCTTCGAGGACCGAGGCATTAAAACCGATCGTACCAAATTCATCCATGTCTCCTAAGCTTTGGATCCGACAATGTTACCTTCGATCTCCGACATCCTTACCAACAAAGGTCCGGACATGTACGAAAGGACAAAAGAGAGGATTATAAAAAACTTTGGTAAAGCTGACGACACCAGACTTTGGAAGGTTTTAAAAGGCTTACGACTAGGGGATACCAAGCCGACTTTATTTATCCAGAATTTACGTCATCAAGCCTGCCCTAACACGTCGACCGCGATCCTCCGCGAGCTGTTTCTCCAAAAGCTTCCACCAGAGGTCCAAAACGTTCTCTTCCTCAGTAACGACCCGGACCTCAACAACTTAGCAAATCAAACGGACCAAGTCTTTGACCTTTCGAAAAACCGGACAGTGGCCGAAGTTAAACTCCCACCTGTGCCGGAATATTCTGAAGCAAAACTTCTTTGCAAAATTGAGGACCTCCAGAAACTCATCGAGGAGCTCGGAGCTGACTCCCGACGCAGTCGTTTGCACACGCCGTATCGCTCCATCACCGAACAGGAATTATGACCCAAAATCGCCGGTATGCTACTACCACCAACTTTTTGGCAAGGGTGCCTGTAACTGCCGACAACCTTGAACATATAGGACCGCCTCATCGTCTGCATCCGGGTCAGAAAAAAAACTTGCCCAGCGGAAGCGGCAACCACTGACGGGCATCCTTCTTCCCCTGGTCGCTTATTTGTTCACAACACCCAGACCCAGACCCGATATCTTATCGACAACGGCGCTGAAGTATCGGTCATTCCTCCTTGCTTCACGGACATACCGGGCCCTTGCCCCGGCGTACCTAAACTTTACGCTGCAAACGGTACCGAGATTCACACTTATGGCACTCGGAATGTTTCTCTGTCTCTGGGTTTACGCCGAAACTTTACCTGGCATTTCATCGTGGCCAACGTCAGCACGCTGATTCTCAGAGCGGATTTCTTCGGACATTACCACCTCCTCCCGGACATAATGCTCGGCCGCCTGCTCGACGGTACGACAAATCTGTCCACTTTCGGAAACTTCGAGGCATATTCCGGAACCTATCTCTGTGGTCTACGGTGATTCACCCTACGAGCTTCTTCTTAAGGAATTCAACGACTTGTACCGTGAATCCCTTGCACTCGCCGAACTTAAACACACCGTGAAGTACCACATAGAAACCACCAGCCCTCCGGTGCGCGCTAGGCCCAGGAACCTCGAGTTGACCAAACTCGCCCTTGCATGTGCCGATTTCAACACCATGATACAGCAAGGCATCTGTATACCGTCAAAGTCCAACAAGGCTAGCCCGCTTCACAGTGGGTAAAGAAATCGAACAGGTCATGGCGATCCTGCAGAGATTTCCGTGCCTTAAACTGATCAACGGTTCCCGACCGGTCACATGGCCATCATCAACAACTTCACGGCAAACTTTCACGGCTGTACGATTTTCTCGAAAATCGATCTGGTTCGCGCTTTTCACGAGATTCCGGTCCGTCCAGAGGACATTTACAAGATGGCGGTGATCACACTATTCAGCCTTTTCGAATTTATGCGAATGCCATTTGGCCTGTGCAACGCCCCACAGACGTTCCAACACTTCATGGACGACGTCTGTAGGGACCTTGACTTCGTCTTCATGTACCTGGACGACCTCATCATCGCTTCAAAAAATGAGAAGGAGCACTTCCGCCACCTACATCAACTGATGGAACGTCTCTGCAAATACGGCATCATCATAAACTTGGAGAAGTCTGTGTTTGAAACTTCCAAAGTCGATTTCTTGGGTTTTACCGTTACTCCCGAAGGCATCGCTCCGCAACCAGAGAAGATCCGCGCCAATGTCGCATACCTGATTTCCAGCACTGTCTCCGAATTACGCCGTTTTCTCGCCATGAAGAACTTCTATCGCCGTTTTCTTCCCGGAGTGGCAACCCTACAAGCGCCTCTAACGATCACCTCAAAAGAGCCACGAAAAACGACAAGACTCCTATCCTTTGGACGACCAAAACAACGACCTGTTTCACAAAGTGTAAGGACTTGCTCCAGAATGCTACCTTGTTGGCACATCCGAAACCGGACGCTTTCCTCGCTCTTAAAGTTGATGCGTCCGACTCTGCTATCAGTGCATCGCTGGAACAACTGGTGGACGGGCATTTTCAACCTCTGGTTTTGTACACCCGGAAAATTTTATCAGCAGAAACGAACTACAGTGCATACGACCGCGAGCTTCTCGCTGCATACGCTGCTGTAAGGCATTTCCGCCACTTACTGGAAGGTCGACGCTTTACGTTATTCACAGACCACAAACCGCTCACTTACAGTTTTGATGAGAAGTCCGTCAAGGTGACTCCTCGACAGGTCCGTCACTGGGATTTTCTCGGACAGTTCACCACCGATATACGACATATATCAGGGGTGAACAACACGGTTGCAGATGCCCTGTCCCGCTTCGCTATTGACTCAACGCCTCAAGACATCGAAACAATCGACTTCTCGGAAATAACAAAAGCTCAGGAGGCTGACAAGGAGCTGAAAACCTTGCTCACATCTACGACTGGCCTGTCCCTCAAAAGGATCACCTTGCCCGGTTTCAACGCAAACTAGTTCTGCGACGTCAGCACCGATCAAGCCCGACCATACGTCTTTTCTCCAATGTGGCGGCGGATCTTCGACAACATCCACGGGTTGTCTCATCCTGTGGTCCGCCCGACTAGGAAACTCCTGACGACCCGCTTTGTTTGGCCGTCCATCAACACTGATGCTGCTGCCTGGACGAAGGCTTGTACCGGATGTCAACGCTCCAAAACTTGAAACTTTTTCGGTCCCACGCACACGTTTTTCCGTCATCCACGCCGATCTTGTAAGTCCCGCTCACACCGTCCGAAGGTTCCACGTACCTCCTCACCTGCATCAATCGTTTTACACGTTGGGTCAAAGCTTTCCCAATCCCAAACAACATCGCGGACTTGATTTGCAGTGCGTTATACAGTGGATGGGTTTCTCGCTTCAGCTGCCCTGAGAAGATCGCCTCCGACAACGGCAGCCAGTTCACCTCAGGCATCTTCCGTGACCTTGCATGTCACATCGGCGCATCGCACCAAAGCACAACCTCGTTCCATCCACAATCCAACGGGTTGGTGGAACGCGTGCACCGCCCACTGAACAACGCCCAGTGGACTCAAACATTACCTTCTGCGCTGCTGGGTTTAAGAACCTCTTTCAAACCCGACATCAATGCTTTGGCTGCCGAATTAGTTTCCGGAGAAACGCTTCGGTTGCCAGGGGATTTCTTCCGCGTCACGCCTGCTCGGATAAACACAACCGATTTCCTCAGCTGGTTACGATCAGTCATGCACGACGTTCGCCCCACGGAGACTTCAAACCATTCTACTACGGCTGTCTTCGTGTTTTTTGCTTTGGACACCTGCTCTAATGTCTGGATCCGCAACGACACCGTAAAACGGCCTCTGCAGTTCAGATATGACGGGCCCTTCGCTGTCCTCCAACGCACGGACAAATACTTCACGCTGCGGGTTAAAGACAAACCATCCAACATGTCCATCGACCGCCTTAAGCCAGCTTACCTCGATACGGTGCCTGATGCTGCCTCTACCACTCTACGGTCATCACCAGAAGCTGTCCCAGACATCGCAGTTCAACCGGACGCACCGACGGCGGCACCGGCACAACCAAGCGAGGCACCAGCTCCGACAGCCACTACACGGAAGACAGTCGCTTCTGCGCCACCAAAGCCGTCCTCTACGACCTGCTCTACGCGCAGTCGCCACAACATTCGTCTTCCGATTAGATATCGTTAACACTAGAGGGGAAAAGTGTGGCGACAAACCTTTATGAACGGCCCTTGGACCGTTCCTGCTGCTACAGCGCTCTGCCTACTGACCTACTGGGTGCACCTGAAAATTCCAGGAGCGCTTCCATAGGGGACAGTATGTTAGGTCGCGCACATCGTTTTTCTGCTCTCTGCGCCTCGACCTTCAACCCGTGCACTATGTGCAGTTAGGTCTCTTACCCCGTGTTCTGCAGCCACATGTTCAACAGCTACGTTCTCTCCGCATTCTTCACCGGAAATATCCTGACTGTTTCTGCCAACGGATGGCTATCGCGACGCACACTCTCATTTCGTAATTTTTTATCTATTGTAAATCGCCGAACTTTGTATTAAGTTAGTGTCGTATTATTCCTCAAATTCGGGAAGCTGCTTCATTTCGTTCTTGAAGTATTTATCTCAAATATTTAAATAGCAAAAGACTAAGTAATGTGATCAATAGATCAATAAATGTAAAAGTGCAAACAGGCAAATGATAAAATCAATCAATTAAAAATGAGCAACCGCAAGAAATTCACGTTCTCAAAGTACAAGCGACACGAACAATCAGCTTGGCACATCACATAACTCACTGTTCGATTTAAAGACATAAGATGTCAATTAGTAGAGAGATTTAGCAAGGCTGCCCTAATAGATAAGGTAACCTTATCGTCACGTGATCGCTGTTATGCGCATGCGCGCAGGGACATTTTCAACCGTCGATCATGTAAACGTATCGTAGACACGATAAGCAGGGCATTACTGGCAATAGAAGCCATTCACAAAGGACGTCCTCCAGTTTTACGCAAGGGGGCCATCCAGAAATGCTGTCAGTGTGATATCACGTTTTTATACCTTCCAATGATAAATCAATCCGCTTTTTATACAAGGTTTATCTATGCAGTGTTCCATGTAATGTTATTTTAAAATGCTTCCAAAAGTGTGTACATTTAATACTAAAAGGTTAACGTAAAATTTAATAAAATATTGACTTAGCAGAATGTCCATGGACTGATGCAGGGTAAATTTTGAAAAAGTCAGGGAAATTTAAAGTACCTGTATGGTCATGGTGTTGCAACTCATGAGTAATGCTTCTACATGGTTAGCTCAAGGGCCATGCATTTCACGTTTTACGAGTAGGCCTACCAATTTTCCAAGTTTACCGAGGGCAAAAGTTCAAAATTTGCCACGTTACCCGAGGGACAAAAATGCGAAATTTTTCACGTTTTCGGAGAAACAAAGATGCAAAATTTGCCCATGAATTTGCCACGTTTTCCGAGGGACAAAATGGCGAAATTTGCCAAGTTTACCGAGGACAAATTTGCAAAATTCTCCAGGATTTCCGCAACATTTTCCACGTTATTAAGGTAACAATTTTAAAATTTGTAACGTTTTCTGAGGACATAATTTTTCATATTTTCCGAGGAAAAAAATTTCTACGTTTTCCGAGGACAAATTTTCAACATTTTCCGAATAACAAATTGTCAAATTTTTAAAAAAATGTCATGCAAAAATGTTTAAAATTGACATTATAGTTTCGATTTCTTAAAGTTATATCAGTTATGTTTAAAAATAAAATTGTTAAATAAATAAAATACGTTACTGAAAATTTGATCGTAGTATTTTCTGCTGATTAAATGATAAGATGTAACAATACATTCAGGATGGCATAGATTTAACTGGATATAAGATGACCATAGAAAAGGTGGGGCGGATGCTTAGCGCCACCAACCGTCACTTATTTATCATTTGCGTGGTTTCCCCGCCAATTTCAAATTCATCGTAATTTTGTCACGTGACCACGCTTATGCGCCTGCACAGGTGACGACTGTGACGTTACAGTAACGCTGAAAGGACCATGTTGACGTCCTCTATTTTTGAAAAATAGGGAGATTTTGCATTACGTCGAAAATACCTTAAAGGCCACAGTATCTGCCCACCGTGCTAGATAACGTTGCATGCCACTTCGGCGGTTTTTGCAGATCGTAAGGCCAGTTTTGCACGTTATAACCCACCATCTTGGGAGTCGCACTGGCTTCACTTAAAATCGTCCATCCTCCAGGTTAAGGCAATGGAATTTCGATTTTGCGAAGCGAGGCAAGTGAAGCCGATTTGTCGGCAACGGAACTTTAACACGATTTTTTAAATTGATATCATTGCAAATTCTGGGCCTACCTGAATTACTATTGAAGAGAATCGATTGCTAATTAATCCTAAATGATTTCCAAAGTCGATTAATCAGCAGATGGCGAAATATCCGATCAGTGTTACAGTGTATTTTCAATAGGAATCCCTGGGATTTGTGTCCCGCCTATCAAAAAGCCTATTAAAGATAGACTTTTTGAAAATTGCGAATATATCGATCAATTATAGTGACCTGACTTGAAAAAAAGCTTCTGAACCCATCCCAAAAAATATTAAAATCAATGTGACTAATGTCACAGGCGCTCCTAATATTCTACTAAGGGATGACGAGGGTTAGCACTTGACCCTAGATCAGCAAATTTGTGTTAACGAATTCTTATCACAAAACTCCAAGGCTTTTAGGACCCGAACGGTCCTGCAAAAGTCCAGCCACAGACCATTGAATTGCAGCCTAGGTGCAAACCCTGGTACAATAAGCCATTTAACCTGTTGGCTAAAAGAAAAAGTCAGCTAATTGGAAAATTAAAGATGATTAGCAAAGGCTATTTTAAACATACCATTTCAGAATGGGCAGCTCCATCGTTTTTAGTCACAAAAAACGACGGATCTGAGGACTCAGAATGGTGACAGACTTTAAAGCCCTGAACAGAGTCACCATTCCTGATCCCTATCCTTTACCTACGATAGATGACATTTTAGCTGAGGTAAAAGGAAAAAAATACATGTCGACGTTGGATCTGACCAATTGTTATTGTCAGATTCCGATTTCCGACAATTGCCAGAAGTTTTTTTCGACCTTCACTCCTTTGGGCAATCGGTGTTACACACGGATGCCCATTGTGGCCAGGAATTCAACATCCCATTGCCAACATGTTGTAGACAACATGATGGCGAATCTGCAGCAAGTATTAAACAAAATATATCAGGACGACCTGATAACTGCAGCCGAAATGTTCCAGAAACATATCGACGATTTGGAAGAAATGTTAATATTAATTATTTCCTTCAACTTTTCCTTCAAAAGATCGAAATGTCATCTTTTCAAGGAAGAAGTCAGTTTTCTGGGACATTACTTTGTCTGGATTGGGAGAAACTCCCAATTCTGAGAATGTTAAGGCAATCTTGGACTTAAAACATCCAAGTAATGTTACTGAGCTTAAGTCATTTGTTTAAGCATGTCGATGGTCTCTCTTATTAAAAACAAAATTGTGTAACGCGCCCATATTGGCCGAACTCAACTTAAGGAGGGTTTTTGCTTGTATACTGACGCAAGTGACATGGCAATGGGCGCTGCTCTAGTACAGGGCGACGAGGCCCCCTTCAAAGTGATCGAATACGCGACCAAACTGTTTAACAGTGCCCAAAAGAACTATTCGGTCACTGAAAGAGAGGCCCTCGCAGTAATCCTGAGACCCCAGGTGTCCATACGAGGACACTGAGAAAAAAATTCATTGCTCGAAGGTGATTTGTCAAAATACTGTTTGGATTATTCCATTGCATGCAGGGGGTGTTTCTCTTTCTAACCATGTAAGAAAATCAGGGAAATTTTTTTATCCTGTTTGAAAAATGGCTAACCTTTCCACTAGCATTTTCTACAAATCAAAAGACAGTGAGTATTGTTTTGTGATTTTAATACATTTTCAGGGCAATATCAAATAAATTATTTTAATGATTTAAGTCTATAGATTACTCTCCTGCTTTTGTTTGACAAAAATCTATCAACTTTATGAGTATTAATTGGATTTGAAAAATGTCCTCATTTGAGTACATTGGTTTTGCGATGACCCGCAGGTCAAGGATCACCTGGGCAATCTGCCAAACATATCTTATTAGGATTTTCCTGTAATTATCTTTTAATAGGATTTAGGGCTGACAATCCTGCAATGATATTGGACATCCCTTACATTGTTGCATTTGGGTGATTGTTTTGCAATACATTGTTTGCGGAAGGTCGAGTTAAGAGAATTGCCTTGTGACCCCAGTTGGGGTCTATAATAGTAGTATATTTGCATTCTGGTGATAGTTGCATTTTTGGTAAACCCCGGGTCGGGGTCAAAGGACATAAGTATATTCCTTTAAATAGTGTGATATAGAGACAAGACAGACAGTCTGGCCAGATCTCAACTGATGTTGGGAGCTCTCTTTCTTTATCAGGGGCTGTGCCCCTTGCTACTGCCTGATGTATTCATGATGTTTGCTGTGAATGTACATTGCCTGATCTTACCTATGCTGTTAACCATGGAACTAAGAGAGTTGTACACCAGGAATAAACTGTTTTATGATTATACTGGGCATGTGGACTTTATGTTTGGCAGTGGCCTGTCTACTTGGGATGATCATCCCCTACCCTCATGAGAGTTTGCTTCCAGCTGGAAGTTGTTGTACAGAGAGGACCTCGGAAAAGTTCTCACATGGTGGAGGTGCGGGGTATCCCTCCTCTGCCGCAATGATGCTAACATCCTCAAAATTGAAGCATTTTCCAGCTGGTGGTGTTTGTTGGAAAGTAAATCTTCATTCATAACGTGGAGGCGTACCTTTGGATTGGTGTGCTGAACATTTCGAAATTTTGTCATCGCAAGAGTTTCATCAATATGTGTCGTGACGGGGATCTGCAGTGATGGTGGGGTGTCGGACAAAACCACCATTCAGCCTAAAAACGGACCTTCGGTCCACAAAACTTAGGGATTATAAACAGGATATTGGGCTTAAATGCCGAAAAACGGCAACATAGCAAAACCTTAATCACATCCCAAAGAAACCAGCAGCCTACTTGCTTGAATGGTGTAATGGTCGTCAACCCCCTCTAGAGTACAGAACGCCATCAAGAAAATACTCCCGAGAAGACTTTGAAACTTACCTAAAAGAGAGAAAAACAGAATAATTAAAAATTCGCCACCTCATGTAATCTCTATTACAGGACTTCTGATAGAAGGAAATATTTAAAACCAATCTTATTGGAGCTTTTGAGTAAAAGTTTTTGAGAACTATATGAAAATTTGGTATAAAGGAGCGTATTTTTCTATTGTCTACACACTGTCCGAAACATGCACACTCAGGTAGGATCCACCCGATGCGCCTTAAGCCCCGGACACACCAAAAAATAAAGCACAAATATAAATATAAATGGCAAATATAAATGGAATAAAAATTTGTCGCTGTTTGTTTCAGAGGCCATCTTGACAAATTTTAAATAAATTTCACGTTTATTTCTGTCATTTGCCTCTCCTACTTAGAGTCGGTAGATCAAAGGAGACAAATATAAATTTTTTCTATGACGCTACTGACAGAGACGTCAGCAACGATCGTGCAGACGATCAGTGACGTTTAAAACTAGATTCAACACGTGCATCGCATCGAACCAAACAGTTGTTTAATATGCCAACAGCTACCAGTGGGAGGTTAATTTATTTATATAAATTGATCGAGCTACCACTCGTAGCTGTTTACCATCGCAGCTACCAGGCAGTTATTAATTAATTAATATCAACATAACTACGAGTTAATGCTAACCTATCTTTTAAAAAAAACGAACATAATACTTACAGCTATCTATACTTGTAATGGGTGGAATTATTGGTTTTATTGGAGAAAGC
>JAQGAO010003348.1:0-17206 GCA_034697705.1 Ommatoiulus sabulosus | reverse complement strand
TCCAGCAGTGGATATGCTGGAATCAAGTCAGTGCTATTTTCGTTTAGGATAAGGCCAAATTTTTGGTATGCCAAAAAAGCAGTACTTTCAAGGTGCCGAAAAATACAATACCATCAATTTCATTAATTTTATCGACAGGAACAATGTCACCCCTTTGCGCCCTATCACATTCACCGCCCTTTGTTCGTGGGAGCTTTGTTCATGACCCAGAATGGGACACTTCGATCAGTGACAAAGAATTTCGCACTTACTGAAATATCACAAAATGTGCAAAACTAGGGCAACCAGTGCAGATGTAGGTGTTAAACTTAAAAAATGGAGGATGTAGCTTTGATACCCCCTCTTTGATCCGCCGCCTTTCAGACACAAATACCTCCTCAAGTGCGAAATTTTTGATATTTTATAGCTAAAGTAAAAAAAGTCATTTGTATCTAGTGTTAATTCATTTTCAATGGGGGGAAATTGAACCCCTCAACCCCCCCTTACCTACGCCCATGGCAAAAGTAATGCAATGGGCAATTTTGAATTTCGTTTTCCCGTTATTTACGAGGGACCCTCGTCGACCTGACATCACAGCTGTATTTGGGTCCTTTGTTTGTGGGACCCTTTCACTTTTATAGCCGATTACTTCGTTGTTTGACTCAAAATTATCGAGAAATATTGGGACTCTTTCACTTTTATACCCGATTACAACGTTTTTGACCGGAAAATTGAGAATTTCCAAAGGTGAGCCAGTTTTTTTTTCAAATAGGACTCATTTTTGCTAGCATTTTGTAAATAAAAACACATTTTTTGCTTGAGCTTATTTTCTTTTCCGGTAATAACAGAAAACAACAACAAACAACAAAAAAACAGTATTTTTCAGTTTGTTTGGAAATTAAGTATTTTAACCTACCTTTTCTGTACCTGGCCACTTCGAAGTTTGAACAGAAAAGCATACGACTGACCAATGCGTATCCAAGACTCCGAATGAGGTCACAAAACAACGGTTGTCTCCCTCCTGTAGTCCCTAACAATAGCAGGGGGTTCAAAAAAGACCTCGACGATATTTGCCCAAAAATGGACCCTACCCACTACCCCCGGTCGTCCTTTTTGAATTACCCCAAATTGGAATAGTGTTTATGAAGGGGATGCTGACCAAGTGACCTATTTATAATCACCCTAGCTGCTCAGCAAAAGACTAGCATCACGGGGCCTTGGGCCCTGTTTAAATGGGGCGAAAGTTTTTATTTTTGAGGGTTTCTGAGCTCTCTACAACTTTTCCTGAAGAAACTTGGAAAATCTTATTGCAATTACACTTGTAATTTAATCAGAAAAAGCAATTTTAATGAACGCAGGAAACTTCAGGAAAACTTGAAATATATGTTTTATAAATTTCAGAAAAATCTTAAAATTTTGAGCAATTAAAAACATATAATTTGTGTGAAAATCAGTAGTTACGACCGAATCATGAAATTACCCATTATCGTAAAATTTTCCTGATCAGGTATTATTCTAATACTCTAGCAATTAGTTTGTGGCAAAAAATGTTTGCTTATGGAGGTGATGTATTTATCAAATTATAAGTTTTTTTAGGTAATAAATCATGGATTTACTAATTTATGCTATTGCTCAATTAAATAGCAATTCAAAAAATTGTTAAGGAAACTGTTACAGGGTTCCCCCGGACTCGGTTTCATCTGACCGCTACTCGAACGTAGAGGATAAGTTGGCTTTTTTTGTAAAAACGTTTCCTAGTTTTTAAAAAGTTTTTAGAATTTTTGTTTGGTGTGGACAATGCTGAAAAGTCAGGGAAATTCAACGTGTGTGTCACAGTACAAAATTAATGCTTTTACGTTTAACTAAGGGCCCGTTTGCAAACTATTAAAAATTTCCCCAGTAAAAATGTGCAAAATTGTCTACAGTTTTCGAGCTCAAATTTGCAAAATTGTCAACAGTTTCTGAAGACAAATTTTCAAAGTTGTCCACGTTTTCCAAGCAGACGCATGTTTGAAAGGTTTTCGTGATACAAATTTGAAAGATTTCCGACTGTTTTCAAGAACAGATTTATAGAGTTTTCAACTGTTTGTGATTAAAAATTGGCCAACTTTTCAACAGATTTCGAAAACAAATTTGCAAAATTCATTTCGCAAAATACTTTGGCATATTTCAATTTGACATTGCCATTGGTCAGGAAAATGTTTAAAAAACAGGAAAAGTCAGGAAAGTTCAACATGAAATTTATGGGGAAACCCTGTGGTATGATAAAAAATAATGTGTATAGCAGATTTTTCAGATGTTAGTTTGAGAATAAATTGAGTTCCCCAACTAAAATAAAACAACTTTAAACATCATATTGCAATTCATCAAAAATTTGAACATAGATTTATTATTGACTAAATACAAATTTGTGATTATTGCTCTGTAATAAAGAATTGGATTGCACATAATTTCCGAACATTTCACCAAAAAATTCAATAGTAAAATTTTTTAATGATTAGGCAAACCACAACTGTGTTTACGACAACTATAATTATACCATTGTTACGATTGTTTCAATGAAAATGACGTCATCTTTTAAATAGTCAGAACTTTCAACAGTCTCGCGCAATGCAACTTTATGTATTCCTCGACTCAAGTCACCATCTTTAAATGCATAAGTGAACTGTTTGATTATGTCTTTCTTTGTCGAGGACTCAGACTGATCAATTATACGAAACTTGATGGCGCTTCGAAACGATGATGGAAGATTCGCATCATGTTCTCCCAAAATGAAATATACGTATAAAGAGATAAATCCATCATGGCCCTTCCCATCTCCATTTAAAAATAGTTCTAGTTTGATCGTGTAACCCTCGGCACTTGTTTTAAATGGGTTACTGATTAATTTTCTACTAAGTCCACTGATTGCATTTAGTTTCTTTTCGGAATAATCCTTGATATGCCAAATAAAGACGCCATCTTGGGACCCCATTTCCTTCCAAAGAATGGAAATGGGTTCCAGTATTATTTTAATGAATATCTTGTCGTTGTTGGAATATTTGTTAAGCACATTGATGGGAAAAAATCGCGTTTCTGTGAAATGGGATGCTGTTGATGCCCTGATGCAGTTGTTTTGAAATTGTGGTGAATCGATCATTTCGATGTCTTCATTTTCCAAACCTGTGCTTTGATCAACCAAAATGTACTTCCTCGAATGCAAATAAGGCAATGATTGGTTATCGTCAATTTTGAAACAAAGTTTGATCAAGCAGTATTCCTCGCCTTTGATGGTATATATGGTTGGCCTAAATTTCAATCCATTCGGTGCAATAAAATGCTGGTCCCCTCGAATTAAAACTCTTTTGTTTTCCATAATTCTCTTTAGCATTTTTTGAACTTCGGCAACCCTCCATTTAAAAACTGAAGGATTTACAGCACTGCAAGCATCTGTTGAAGAAATTTTACAAAAAATTAGGTGTTTAGAATTGCAGAAATAACTTAAATAGTTAGGGAACTTGAAAAGGACTGGAAAAATGACTTATTTTGAAATAAGTCACGTAAATTCAAAGTATTTATGTTGTTAAATCGAAAAGTTGTATACATTTATTTGGTTAGCTCAGAGCACATTTACAAACTTTTAAAAATAAATCAGTACAAATTTGATGAATTTTCAACAGTTTCCTAAGACAAATTTACAAAATGTTCAAACTTTTTATAATACAAATTAGCAAGATTTCCAACCATTTCAACCACAAATTTGAAACGTTTTTGACAGTTATCGAAATCAAATATGCAAAATTCTCAACAGATTCTGAGGACAAGTTTTCAAAACTTTCAACATTTTCCGATTACAATTTTTTTTTTAATTTTTAAAAACATTTCAAACTGATTTTTAAAAAACATTCTTACGTAAAGATTTAATTTTTTTCAAAATTATGATTATTTATTTCAATGATGCCAAAACTATCAGAAATGTATTGAATATTTTAAATTTTAAATCAAAGCGTTAAAATTCACATTTCATGCAAATTGTATTTTTTTAAATTGCATGTGATGTAAGATCGTCTTCTTAAAACTTTTTCATTAAAAAATAAAATGCAAATAAAGTTAAACTAATGAAACAATTTGTACAGTTATATATATATATAAATTGCAAATCGATTTCATTTCAATAAAATTAATACTTTATATTCAATTTAAGATAAAACTTAAATATACATTTTGTGTATTTTCCACATCAAGAATAATTTTTTTATAAATTATAAATGTAACGTTAGATAACAGTTACCAATTTGTTGACATTGTGATTCATTTAATGGCGTTTCCAATGGTGCCAAATTACTTTCTTTCTGTGAATCTGAAGTCTCATATCCCAATATTGGGTTGGCATCTTCTCTTGCAAAGTTTTCAGTTGCCTTTAAAAAATATTTGCACAATTAAGTACATATACACTGAGTAAACTTTATTAAATTGTTTCTTTCTGAGGTAAAATCACTTACTGTATAATTGGCCCATGATGGGATATAGGTGTCATTAAATCCATTTTGATAACATTCCGCATTTCTCAATTCCACCACAGGTGCCTATAATAAATTATTAACCCATCTTTTTAACTCAAATTCAAAAAAATACTTTATTGAAAGATAAAATTTAAAAAGAGAAATGTTTAAATTTGCACCTGTAATGAGAATTTTGAGAAATGTTTTCAATCAGATGTTTGAAAATATTTTCATTATCTTAAACGTTAGTCTATCAAATAACATCAACTATAAACATTACCTTTGTTACTGCTTCAGCACTCGCATCTCTCATTTGTTTTATTTCGTTTTTATGTTGCTCTTCATTTATTCTGACAGTTTCTTGGAGTTGACATATTTTAGATAGCAGCCTATGCGTTACCTATTTGATAATTGAAAATTTTGAGAAAGAATTCCTTTAAATTGATTCGATTATTGAAAATATCTTAACAGGTTTTCCTTAGACCGGGAAAACTCAAGGAACCTTGAAAATGTCTGGAAAAATCAGGAAATTTTGCAATCCAAAATTAATGCTTCTACGTGCATGGTTGCTCAGGGAACATTTGCAAACGTTTTAAAATTTTCAAGCACAAATCTGCAAATTTTTCAAAAGTATAGGAAGAAAATTTTCAACATCAGTTCAACTATAAACATTACCTTTGTGCTGGATGCGATGTGAGATTCTTTTAGCTGGTCAATTTCGTATTTATGTTGCCACATTTCATATTCCAGCTGTTGCGTTACCTATTTGATGATTGAAAATTTTGAGAGTAAAGTTTTTTTTAACTTGATTTGATTATTGGAAATATCTTAGTAGGGTTTTCCCCAGACCTGGAAAAGTCAAAGAACTTGAAAATGTCTAGAAAGATCAGGGAATTTTGCAATCCAAAATTAATGCTTCTACGTGCATGGTTATTCAGGGAACATTTACAAACTTTTAAAAATTTCCAAGCACAAATTTGCAAATTTTTCAACAGTATAGAAATAAAATTTTCAACATAAATTCAACTATAAACATTACCTTTGTGTTGGATGCGATGTGAGAATCTGTCATCTTTTTAATTTCGTTTTCATGTTGCTCCTTATTTACTCTAACAGTTTCTTTAAGGTTCCGTATTTCACATTCCTTCTGATGCGTTTCCTGCGTTGCCTATTTGATGATTGGAAATTTTGAGAATTTATGTTTTTCTAACTTGATTTGATTATTGGAAATATCTTAGTAGGGTTTTCCCCAGACCTGGAAAAGTCAAGAAACTCGAAAATGTCTAGAAAGGTCAGGGAATTTAATAATTCAAAATTAATGCTTCTACGTGATTAGCTCAGAGAAAATTTTTAAACTTTATAAAATTTACAAGTACAAATTGGCAAATTTTTCAACAGTATCAGAAAAAACGCTTTAACAAAAATTCAACTATAAACATTACCTGATTATAGTATGCGACGAAAGAATCATACATGTGATTCATTTGGCTTCTAAGTTGCTCTTCATTTATTCTGGCAGTTTCTTTAACTCCACATATTTCAGATTTCAGCTGTTGCGTTACCTATTTAATGATTGGAAATTTTGAGAATTAATTCCTTTAACTTGATCCGATTATTGAAAATATCTTAACAGGGTTTCCCCAGACCTGGAAAAGTCAAGGAACTCTAAAATGTCTAAAAAGGTCAGGGAAATTAATAATCCAAAATTAATGCTTCTACATGATTAGCTCAAGGAACATTTGCAAACTTTTTAAAATTTCCAAGTACAAATTGTCCAAATTTTCAACAGTATCAGAAAAAAAATTTAAGAAAAATTAACTATAAACATTACCTGATCGTTGTGTGCGGACCAAGCATCTTTTATCTGTTTCATTTCGTTTTTATAATACTCTTCATTTATTCTGGCAATTTCTTTAAGTCCAAATATTTCAGATTGCAGCTGTTGCGTGACCTGTTTAATGATTGGAAAATTTTCGATTATTGAAAATATCTTAACAGGTTTCCTCCAGACCTGGAAAAGTCAGGGAACTTAAAAATGACGGGAAAAGTCAAGGAATTTTCCAATCCAAAATTACAGTAATGCTTTTACGTGGTTAGCTCAGGGAACATTTGCAAACTTTTAAAAAATTCTAAGTACAAATTTTTAACAGTTTCGGAGGACAAATTTATAAAATTTTCCACGTTTTCCCATTACAGATTTGTAAAAATTGTACAAGTATTCCAAGTTTAAATTTGAAAACTTTTCGTAATACAATTTTTAAAGATTTCTAGTCATTTTCCAAAGTTTATCTGTTAACTCGCATTATTTCATGTTGCATCGGAAAAGTTACCTACGTATCATAAAACTCGTTTATTGCATGACGTCAATTTTTAAATTAACAAAAACTCAATCTTAGCTACTATTACCGTTTGGGAATCGCTTATCAAGTAGCCTTCAAAAATCTGAGTGTGCTCTTCATGTTGATTTTTTTGAACTTTGCCAAATTGTTCACTCTCTTTCATCGCACTTTTTAGATCTCTGATGTCAACTTTCATTAGTTCTGTATCATTAATCAGCTATTAAAAATTGTAAAGGATTTAAATTATTGCAATTCATATCATCATAAGAAATAGTTAAATAATTAAAAATACTGACCTTCATAAAGCTGGCCGCATTCAATTTCCTATCTTTATCGTGTGAAATCATAAATCTTGAAATTCTTTCATGAAGTGATTTTTCCACCAACCATTGCTCTTTTTTATTTTTCAAAAGATCATTTTTAGTTATTAAATGATCAATATTCATTGATTGTAACGCTTCCTGGAGCTGATGGACTTCATCAAGCTTAAGTACAACAAAATAATTTTAGTCACGATTTTGGGCAAACATTGATACATATCAACTGTAATTTATAAATGTTCACCTTTTTGTAAGCATCAGCAGCTGAATCTTTTTCCTTACTTTTTTGTAAAAGTTTTTCAGGTGAAAATTCGCATAATTTGGTGTGGTTCTGTTAATGATATTAACATACATTAGAAAGAATTACAAAACCATACAAGTCTTAAAATTTGAAATAAAATTTATTTTTGGTTTATTCTGCATCATTTTCATTGAGCGAAACTTCAATAATTTTGTCGTTAAATTTTTTTTTTAATAAAATAAACTTGATTCAGATGTTTTTAGGAAATAACATTCCAAAATAGATGATATTTTTTTAAATCCTACTTTTTCGCGTGTTTTTAAAAGATTACAACATTATGGAATATTTTATATTGCCAAGTTATTTTTATCAATAAAAGATGTTTTGGCATCATTTTTATTCAAGTAAAATGTAGTAATTATGCATATGTTATAGCAGTAAAAAAACATTTTTAACAAAATAAAATTTTTTGAATGTTTTGTATGATCACAAAATTATACAAAATTTTTATCAATAAAGCATGTTTTAGCATATTAATAAAATGAATATTTTTTACATAATTTAAAAAAACGAGAGTTTTACGAAACATCTGAAGGTGTTTAATTTTTGAAATATTTCTTTTTTTTATAAGATCTCAAAATTATAGGATAATTGATATTGCAATATATTATACAGTATAATCAAGTTATTTTTATCAGTAAAATATGTTACAAAATTATGGAATATCTTATATTTGTAAATTATTTTATCACATTAACAAATTACACTTTTCAGATATTTTAGAAAATATAAAAATTTTTCAAAACATCTGAAAATGGTTTATTTTTTAAATCTTTCTTTTTACTTTATTTTTTCATGTTACTAATTATTATTATCAATAAAACATATTTTGGCAGTTTTTTATTCACTAAATTGAACCCTAAACTTAACCAATCTTAAAAATAATACTGCTTTCTTCACAAAATTCTCACGAAAATCACATTTCTAATAAAATGTTAGCCAGCCATTAAATACAAAAATGCAACTTTAGTCAGAAACATGGACGTTAATTCGATATTTATAAATTATACTTTACCAAATAGTTTATTAAATAAACTTTCTCTTCACATCCATCTTTTATAAATTTGCATTTCACTTCGAGTTTGAGGACCTCAGTCACATACTCACGATCCGTGTCACTCTTTTTAAGAAATAAAAATTTATGAGTTTCAATTTAACAAATTTCAATCAGATCCACCAAATGTATTATAAAAACAACCATTAAACGTACCGATTGCACCTTAGCCCCACAATATGGACAAGGATGCATGTAATGTTTTACGAAGCACTTAGTGCAAAAAAGATCCTCACATTCTGCGATGAGATGACTGATGGCCACGTTTTTGCAAGAACAGCAAATGTATCTTTTCAACTTGAAGTTTTTGTCAACGAATGCAATTTCTTCTACATGGTCTTGCAAGAGATCTGAAATTGAATTTCAATTGAAAATGTAGTTTATCGCGAGTTGATTTCATGGTGAATATCATCACTTTATAAGACTTACTGCACAAATCCAAATGGTCTATTTCAGCCATTTTAGTATGTTTCCAAGATATTCCAAGTAGCTCGTTTCAAAAACTATGAACTTTGAACAAACAGGCAGCAAATTAATCATATGATAAAATACATTTCGGTTACTTATTGCACATTTAAATTAGAGTAACTTATTCCGTAAAAATTCCTAAAATCATTTCATATAAGGTGCCCATTCTGTGTTTCAAGCAGCAGTTTTATTTTCAAGTTATTTCGAAGTTTTTTTGGACACATTTTATCGACCCAAAGCACCAAATTGTTTTATTTTTTTACGCAGAAACATATCCAATTTAATTTTGTTTTCCATAACTAGCCAATGATATTTTTTAATTTATTAAAATTCAAATTATTTGGCCATTATTTATTTAATGTTTCGAATGTGTCTTCTTCTTACACAGACATATCTCTAGAATTTTTTTTAAATTATAAAACTTAAATTATTTGAAATACATTGTCATTATATTTTCAATTTTTTTAAATAAACGTACTATACATGTATACTACAAAAAGTAAAATTTTTCAGAACCAAAATTTTCTAAAACGATACGATTTTCCGAACGTCAGTTTTTTTCCCCCAAATAAACTGCTACAAAACAGATGCAATTTATACAAAAATACATTTCCTTTTCAATATCATAATTTATATAAAATAATAAATAAATAAAATAAAATAATGAATAAATAAAATAAAATAATAAAATAATTCGTTTTTTAATTAAGACGACATTTAAATTTCAACATGTTTGAATTTTGCATTAAATAACTATACGATTGTACGAAATAAAAATTACCCGAACCAAAATGAATTATAATTTATCTACAACGTCAACAATGGTCATCACAGTATTTATGAGCGACCCTCGTGCGCCCATCTACCCGGCTTTTATGGTCCATTTTAGGGCTAGCCAACGCCAGATGATTTGCGCTTTTGTTTAGAAATGGCAAAATGTTTGAGTATTTCCAAGAGTTTGATAGATTTTTCAAAACTGTAGTCACTCAATATAAAGTCAATTCAATACATTCAACCTACCTTTTTTACTTGGAATTTTCGACAGAAAATGATTTGGCTTTATGTTCGCGAGTTACCCTAACCACTGTGCACGAGGTGAATGTGCCCTACTTGGCCAGTCACCAGACTAGTCTGCGGAGTGGGGTCAAGTGATGTTCCCCTCTTTAATACGCCCTCAAATAAGGACGTGGTGGTTGCTGATCACGTGACCCAAGTCTATTTATATACCCGAAGGTTGATTCGAGGCGGTTTGGACCACTGACATACATGGAGGTCGTCATTTATTGAAATTCTGATGACATTTGCCATTTATTCCAAATTCTGATGATAACGTCATTTATTGAGATTCTGATGATAACGTCATTTATTGAAATTCTGATGATAACGTCATTTATTCCAAACTCTGATGACTGCGTCTTTTATTGAAATTCTGATGACGGCGTTATTTATTGAAATTCTGATGACGGCGTTATTTATTTGAAATTCTAATGACTGCGTCATTTATTCCAAATTCTGATAACGTCATTTATTGAAATTCGGATGATAACGTCATTTATTCCAAACTCTGATGAGGTGCACATGATGACTGCGTCTTGTATTGAAATTCTGATGACGGCGTTATTTATTGATATTCTGACGATAACGTTATTTATTGAAATTCTAATGACTGCCCGTCATTTATTCCAAATTCTGATGACTGCGTCTTTTATTGAAATTCTGATGACGTCATTTATTGAAATTCTGATGGCGTCGTCATTTATTCAATTTCTGATAACATCATTATTTATTGGAATTCTGATGACGACGGTCACATTAAAATTAAAACGATAATATCATTGAATATTATTCAATTTCAGAAAAAAAGACAGTCCAGAATCAAAACTTATTTTTGAATTGAGAATCCTTTTTTACTTTCCGGTAAAAGGATGATTCAACGAAATAAAAACAGTTCAATTGTCAATAAACTTGAAGAGAAATTTTGAAGTTTCACATTACTTCTGTAGTTCAAATGTGAAAAACACCAATTGTCAGGAATCACTCAGGCAACGAACAACAGAAATGTTCAATACTGACCAATGTCCGGTTTTAATTGATGATAGAAGATGAAGAATATCCGGGTAGCACAATACAGTGTAATCCTAGATTTTAAACAAAGTTATTTCTGGCCTCTTGTCCCCAAGGAGGAGCTTTGGACTTTTCAGAATTTTAAGCAAACTTTGGGACAATGGATACTTTCAAATTGGGCCAAAGTGCACCAACTTTAACAAGGAAGTTTTTGTTAACTTTCTTGTTCAAGGAAATGAAAGGCTTCTGTGAATTTTTAATTACTAGCATTCCAAACACATGTACAGTAAATGCATTTGAAGATATGTATGGTATAGATTGGAACATATATAATGAATTTGGAAATGTATTTTGCGTTATTAAACTGCATTCCAAAATGTATTTTGCGTTATTGAAATGCGTTCCAAAATGTATTTTGCGTTGTTAACATGAATTTTAATATGCTTTTTAGTGGCACAAAAAATTCCAAACTTCTGATAAAATTTTAAACATCTTTCAAACGATATTATAAGGGCGAAATTTTTAAATTGTAATGGACATTTTTTTTTCGATATTTAACGAGATACTGTAATGTGCAAATATTTGATGTAATGTTTTCACGCCATTAAAATTGAGCAAAATTTGTGTGAATTGTGTCATAAATGAAAAATATCTGTCAAGAAAAATAAGAAAATATTTTTGTTTTATTTAAAAAAAAATATAGACTTTGTGAAAAATGTCATCGTTATTTTGAGAAAGGAAAGAATTTTTGGATTTATAGAAAATTTTAACAAGTTTTTTCCCCGAAACGTTACCTTTTGTATTTATTTTCATTTTGTAAACAACGAGTTCTTATGAAAATTTCAACGTTATTTTGGGGAACAAATATATTTGGGGTTATTTTTTGAACAAAAATATTATCCTTGACATTGACCTACATGTAAGCCTACAATTTTTAAATACACCGTACATGACCTTCGACCATGGATCAGAGACCACTGACCACCTGCGGTCAATGACAACGGGGTCGTGACTTTAAATTAATTGGTAGATCCGGTGATTTTTGCACCCGATTAAGGACACCCGAAAAGGGCACCCGAAAATGACGAGGTACATCCGGAAAGTCACGTGGTGTTAAATTTCTAAAAAAGTAATGAACTACTGGAGCGCGCGACAAGACAGTTTGGTGGAATAAATGCAATGCGATACGATCGATTCGATATTATTCCGTATATTTCGTATCAATCAGATGCCCACAGGGTAGCACAATAGTGCCAATTGGCTCAGGAGATAGCAATCAGTCTATCGATAAAAATAACCAAAGATGGGCGGTGCGATACGATATACGATCGATATATACGATTATCGATAGGTGGAGTCTCAATACTGGTACTGGTATTTCGTATATTGCGGTGGGAAATTTGGCACATTCGCAATTTAGTAGTTCGGAATTTCGGAGTCTGGTCAGTTGTCAGTTAGGTGTGTCTACATTGGTCATCGCAAACTGGATTTGATAGTCTTTTTTCACATTCGAAAAGTTGAAGATCGTTCACACTTTTTAAGTTAAAGGTTAGTAAAATCTTGAAATATTTTGCATGATTTTCATATATTTTGATTCGTTTAGACTATTACGAAAGTTCAAAAAATGTCAAGAATTTAGACGGCTGGCGGCTAATTCTTTCCCTTTTTTTTTTAATTACCGATAATTCGTTAAATTAGGCTTTCCCACGTTCTTGCTCTTTAGAGTATTTTTTTTTTAATTTAGCAAAATTAAGAAAAATATATTGGTCAGTAAATTGTATATGGTTTTGATTTCACGTAGAACATGGTTTTACCGTCAGTCACGCAGAGATGGACAATAATTGTTAATCGATTGATTAGTTGTAATTAAGACTAATATTATTAGACTATTCACGGAACTGGAAAACAACTTTTTGGAAAAATTCCGGAATTTCTCACAATTTGACAATTATGGAAAAATAACAGAACTGTCGAAAACTCTTCCTAACCGCCAAAAATTTGCAATATTGTAAATATTGGGTTCTTTATACAGAGTTTTCTCGGACCTGGCAAAGTCAGGGAACTTGAAAATGTCTGGAAAAGTTAGGAAGAAGTCAGGGAAGAATGAATTTTTTTTGAAAAAGTCAGGGAAATTCAACGTAGTCTGGGCCCATTTGGAAACATTTTACATTCAAACATTTTGTAAAATTTGCCACAGATTCTGAGGACAAAATTGCAAAATTTTCCACGTTTTCCGAGGACAAAATTGCAATTTTCTCCACGTTTTCCCAAGTACAAACCTTTCTTCATTTTCCGATTACAAAATTTTAAAATTTTTAATATTTATTCATGAAAACTTGTTTTTTATTTTTTTTTAATATTTTTGTATGGTAATTTTAAAAATTTCATTAGTAAATTTTGAAAAATATTTTACGGTGTCAATTTGGGAAAAATGTCCATTTTTGACATTATCATTGGTCAGGAAAAATTCTTTAAAACCTGGAAAAGTCAGGGAAGTTGAAAATAAAATTTCTGGGGGAACCCTGTTATGGAAGTGGGTACACACCGAGGATCCCTAAACTTAAACTTAAATTCTGAAACTAAATTCCTGACTTAATGAATCGTAATTGCCCACTTCGCAGAAAATCAATGAACGAACCGAGCTATCAAAAACTTACTCAATTTCTTCATCAAGAACACGATGCTTCATTTCAGACTCCGTGAAAATGGATCTCAACTACGAAATCAAAACATGGGACAACTTCTCTCAAGCCACCATCATCACTCTCGCCTGCGACATTTTGGAAGCTGCCAGAGTGAGTCCGATTCCGACCAACGATTTACAGATCATAACATCGAGGGCCATCGACAGGGTTACAAAACTCAATTTAAAACCCAAGGTGGAATCTGACATCAAAAATCTATTTCCACCCATCCTCATGAACATGATGCGATGGTACAACCACTATGTGATAGCGTTGCACGGTGACCGTATCCATCCCGTAATGACTCCGTACGGAACTCTGGACGAAGCCAACAGTGTCAGAGCCTTCGTAAGTAGTGATGCCCCCATCAATTGTCGGTTCCAAATGGCATGTGACTATTGCCTGGAAGATGACATTTTTGAAATTGGCAAGCAGCTATCATTCGAAGAGTTACTTCGGCTAAACTCGCGGAATGATGAAAATGGTCGTTTCCTCTTGATGGATCCCGATCGTAGTCTTACCCTTCAGGATTTCTGGATTCGCATTTACAAGGGCCGTTTTGATGTGCAGAAAGGTCTCAACGATCTAAGTCAACTCAACTGCGCTCGAGCCTTTCTCCTGACTGGTAACATCACCGCCAAGATGTACTTCTTGAAGAGGGCCTCGAAAGTAGTAATCCAATGTTATGTCAAACATTTTGAACGATTAAGGAATGTATGTTTGGACTCGCCACCCTTGATTGCTAAGCTGTTTATATTCATCAATAAGACAGATCTTGAAACATGCAAGGGCCTCTTCTTTAAATCGATGCTCGTAGCGCTGCTTGAATGGCCCTACCAGCACCTCTTTCTGCAGGCTGCTGAGAAACTGACGGATGGCCTCAGTGATGAAGAATACTTTCAAGTTGTTACAGCTGTGATAAAGAAGGTGAAACATGGCTGCAAGGACTATAATTATACGAAACTCTTCATTGGTTTCTGGAAATTGGGCACTGTCCAGAAGAGCCAACTCCTCCTCAACCAGAACCGCTTCATTTATCTGATGCGATATATACGTTTTCTTCACGCGAAATTAGACATTGACATTGCTCATACATGTATTTGATTACATCTCCGAGTTGAGCAAGAAATTTTTCGACTGCAGTTGTCTCTGCATCTGGATGTTACGCCATGGACAGGACCAGGCCTTCGAGGTTCTCGTAAGAGTTTGGAGATGGAAAGACGATGGGTTGTTCAAGAAAGCACAAAGATTCTTGAGGTATCGGCCCAATCCTCACCGCTTACTTGACGATGTCCTAAAATCCCTGATGGCGAAGTTCGTGCCCTGAATCAGCCTAAAAAGTTGGAAGACTGGATAAATGATTTTAACCTTTTATTATTTTTTTACGTAGAACTATGTCTTTTTCCGAATTATGGAGGTAGTTTTGGAGTTTGGAATGTCTTTTTGTACGAAAAATGGGACATTTTTTAATAAATAACATCATATATTAAAATGTTGATGGCGTCATTAGTTACAATTTTGATGATTACGTCATGCACCAAGGTTCCACTAGAACTGGAAAATTCAGGGAAATTCAACGTATTTACATGTATGTTATCGCAATCCAAAATTAATGTTTTTACATGGTTAGCTAAAGGGACCAATTGCACAATTTTTAATATTTTACAACAATTTGTACGAACATTTAACAATTTAAGTAGGCTTACAGTAAAAATTATTTTATTTCATTTTTGAAAAAAAAGGGCATGCCAAAGAAACCCTTCTGACAAAAGACTACGACAAATCACTCATTGACAGATCCTAATATTTCATGTTTTTTTGTGGATATTTAATGATTTATTGGAAAACAAAAATGGTTGTTGAGAAAATGTCATCGTTGAATTTTTTGAAAATTTTAAATGTGGGAAAATAAATAGTTTGTTTTCTGAAAACAATGATGTTTTTTTTGGAAAGTTATGGATTAATTACGTGTTATAATTCTTCGTTATATTAGGAAAAATATTTATATAGATATATATAAATATACAATATATTGAAGTTTACTGAAATGAATGATTCAATACTCTTATGTAAAATATATCATTACTGGTTAAATGTAACAAGAAAATCAAATTTCGGTCCACTTCAGTCCATTTCACCAACCTTTAAAGTTGCGCGTCAATCAAGAATCGGGGAGCATTGACCCATACTGACCAGCGTCCGAATTACAACACGGACGCATACACCTAGCTATTTGTGGACATCCCCTCTAGACATGGGCATACTGTGGAAAGGGTTCGTCCAATTATCCCCTTAATCCGCACGCCGTACATCCTGAAAGTCACCTGACCCAGTGAAGTAAAACCTCAGTATAGCCTACAGTGGACAGTAGCACTTAGTCCCATAGTCGTATTTCGGACGGTGGTCAGTTTGGTCATTCTGCAGTGATCATCGACGACAGGATTTGATATTTCTTCGCTGAAAAGTTAAACATTTTTCATACTTTTCAAGTTAAGGTAAGTGAAATCGTCGACTATTATTTATAAACTTGCAGTTGTTTGGCATTTTTTTTTGCCAAATTTCAAGATTTTTCACGGCTGAAGTGTGAAGGCAGTGATTAGTATACGTTGGCACGTGGCTGCAACGTCACAGCTACGTAACAAGTTTACTGAAGCAGAATAGCTGTGCTTCTTGTTTTAAATTTGATTATAACTAAATTATAAGATTTGCTTTTTATAACTTTATTATCTTGCCTACAGACCAACAAAACAATGCTGTAAAACAGTAATTGTTTCTGCAAAAGCTTCTTCAAAATGTTTTGTAGATTAAATTTTGAGGAAACCTTGGGCTCCTTGTTTCAGATTCGGAATAACATGACATGATAGTTTTGCAACAAAAATGTTTCGCCATGGAGATTTATCCTTGACAATTAGTTTTCGGAAACCTTTTTGTTAAACCACTTTCAACAAGAATCAATTTTTAGGTTTTAATAAAAGTAAGTTAATATAAACAAAAGACCAAATTCTTTGCAAATAATATATAGATAATATCATTAGAAACTAACAAAACTTCCATTTTTGGACAGGAACTGCAGATACTTTTTCAGAAGATCAAAAACTGCATATACAGTATAGTTTAGTCAAATTCTTTACAGAAACTGAAATTTTTTGTTTGCAAGTTAAAAAATATCAACTCATTATTTATAATCAGAAACCGATCGGGTTTTTTTTATGGAATTTCTTCAATGTTTTTTCATGTAATTTCAACAAGTCAACATAAAATGACGAGTCGAACGATTTTCGAAACATAATAAAATCAATACCTCATTTTAAAACTCCTTTTTTCAGACTTTAGCTTTTCAGATATGGATCTCAACTACGAAATCTCAACATGGGAAACTCCCCCTCATTCGTTCACCGATCTCGTCCACTCTTTTCTGGAGGTCTGCAGAGTGCGTCCGAGCCGTACCTATGATGAAAAGATCATAGCATCGAGGGCCATCAAGAGGCTCGATAAAGTGGACTTAAAACCACATTT
>JAQGAO010003347.1:0-17207 GCA_034697705.1 Ommatoiulus sabulosus | reverse complement strand
TGCACTCACCTTTGTATGTTTGAAATATAAAAAAAAAATACAATACAAACATGTTTTGTTACTTATTGACATTGATAGTAAGTGAAATCCAAATCATTTTTAAGGGAGTGTTTTCAACTTGAGCTTTGGCTGTGGGGGCAATTTTTTCTTATCTATTCCTCCCCCCACCCTTTTACCAACTTATCCAATCAATATGGGGAAATTTCCTGTTCCCCAGAAGAAAATCTGAAACGAATACATTGTAACTGTATAAGAAAGTTGAGCTCATATTAATGAGAAAGTGGGCAAGTTTAGTTAGTAACTCTGAGCGAAAATTTGCATTTGATTTAATAAAATATTTTGCAATAGTTAGTGAAAACATTATTTTCATAAATGGGAGGCATAAAAGCGTGAGTCCAATGTAGAAGTTCTCACTGTGAATCCATAGTTTAGGGTGAATGACCCCATTTTCACTTATCTGTGAATAATTGAATATAAATGGTGCACCTCAGGTTTGCTAAAAATGGTCACTAGTGTTTTTTTTTAAAATCTAAGCGGTTATCACTTATCCGGTTTCAATTAACACACTAAACATAGGGAAAAATTTCAAGGCATTTGAAAATTTTCAATTTGACAAAAAAAATGTAAAAGGAACGTCGTTATTATGGATCTACCTTGCATTTTCTTGCATTCTGAACAATTCGCACTGATTGACAGCATCAAATGGTGCATTTTTTTAGCATTCCAAAAAATTCTATTGAAATGACTTAAATGGCAAGCAAACTGTTTAGGGTATAGCTTATATGAATCATCCAATCTTTAATTAAATTAGCTAAATATGCATATCGTGCAAGTTATTTTAGAAATTACCAGTACCATGATAAAACATGTTTGCATTTCTTTATTGATGAGTCATTCAAAAACTGTTTCCCCAACTTTCATATTTGAGTATTTTTGTATAAAATTACTTTCAATTACTTAAAATTACTTTCAAACTTAAGAAATTCGGTATGATGTGTCTATAATCTGTATCCTTGAACTTTATTTGTAGTGTCAACAAAAAAAACTACATGTAGAGGAGCATCTCTACCCATTTACTTTCAATCGACAGTTAATTTTGGATGTTACGACGCACAAAGAACCATCGCCTTCCAATCCAACAAATGCTGCATCTATTAAACCAAGCGATAATCATTCTCCATTCAAAACTCCCCGTCCTGTAAAGAATTGTTTGAAGAAATCAAAAGACAGCATCGACGAAGCTCAATTAAAAACTAACAAAGTATGGGATGAAACAGACTACCAGCCTTCTGCCTTTGCTAGTACCTGAGTATGCATTTGATTAATGAATCAAATGTACTTGCAGATTATGGAAACTGCAAACAAACAAATGGATGAAATATTCGCTGCAACAAAAATTGCCAAAGACAAAAGGACAACTAGACGACATATCCTTAGTTCTGCAAATTCTTCTGTTGAGAGCAAATGTACACCTGAATCACTGAGGGCACTTGGAAATTCAAGAAAAAATTCTACCGTCAAAGGTATTCCATGCATTTCAAGCTAATATGTTGTCGATTTTTTTCCCTGTATTTTTAATTAGTTTGTCGTCTGTAAATAACTTGGCGGAAATTTAACAGTTTATTTTGCAATCATCCTTAAAATGTACGGCTCATGCACTGTCAAGCATTTTGCATTATACCACTGTATTTTTACTAGTTTAATACCCTATAACTTGCTCACAAACAAGAACAGTAATTCTAAACATGCATATTTTATTGGCAATATTAGAAGTATCAGTTGAACATTGGGCAGAAAGTTTGGATAGTGGTCCCATAAGTTGGGATGATCCCACAAGCCGCTTGGAACGAGAGAGACTGGCAGTGCACGTATCCAAAAGCAGTCAGTGTTTAAGCCAGGTAGAAGTAAGAAAAATAAATTTATATTTTTTGTAGCTTTTGTCTGCATCTACATGTAGTTGCGTTTAAAATATTGATCATTGAAGATTGTCAACTCCAGTCTTTTTATTTTTAAATATGCAGAGCAAATTTCCTAATAATTATAAAAATGACTGTTCATGCAGCATTTTCATAAAATATTCTAATCTAATAAAACTTTCAAAACTTGTTCTTAGCAGACAACCCTGATGCCGGCAGATCATTTGGGAAGTAATCCTGATATTGGGAAGCCTCCTGCAATGAAATTTTTATTAGCTGGATTGAAAACACAGGTTTGTGAAATGATTTGCCTTGGAACAGCTAGTCTATTCAGTATGTACAGGGGTAAAGTTCTATTCTTGATTGTTTAGCAACGCCAGGAAGTCAGTAATGCAATCAAAAAGATTGGTGGTTGCATCTTAGATGCTGCTCACTTTGATCCATGTTGTACGCATCTGATAATTGGTTTTCTTAACCGTACTGAAAAGTGCTTGGCGGCAATTGCATCTGGAAAATGGGTGATGAGACCTGCATACATTTATGAATGCGAAAAGGCAGGGCGTGTTTTAAAGGTAAGATGCTAAACATGCAGATACACTGTTAATAACACAATTAGCCAAAGTGTTTAATTAAATTACCAAATCTATTGATAACAGGAAGAGGAGTATGAATGGGCCTTTGATATGTTGAGCTTGTCTGGGGAACAAAAAACCTTTGCCCAAGCTTCTCATTATTGGAGGATGCACTTGCAAAATTTGAAATCCGTATGACCAATGAATTAATAGCATCGTTAAAGTATATCTTGCTTATATATGAAGAATTCTGTATTCATTTGATTGTTTCCTGAATTTAGATGTCGCCTGAGGGAAAGCAGGCCGAAATAGGGGCATTTCAAGATTGGAATGTCATTATATATACAAGCAGTCAACGAGAAGAAAGCTTTAGTAGACTGCTAAAAGCAGGTGCAGCTAAAATTGTTTCAGCAAGGTATGATCACTGTCATATTTAAACTTGCCAGTTTTTAATTTTCCTATTGCAGAATGGAACAATTTGTGTGTTAGTAGATGCTGAACGCATGTTCTTATTGCACACATTTCAGTTAAAAATCAAAACATGTTCATTACAATGAACATTTGCCCTATTTTCGTCAATATTATTATGAACGAGTCAGAATGTCCACTTTTCAATCAAATTATTAGAAATTGTATTCAAAATGAATTTTTTTTAATCATAGTCCACCATTTTCAAACTTGGATGGAGTTACACATGCCATTCTTGAGCTCTCTCATGTGCAGTCGCCCAACATCGACATAAATTCCCTTTTATCAGCTGGTGTCCATTGCGTAAAGCCAGATTACATTGCGCACTTTCTCTTGGAAAGATCTGAGGGAAAAATCCGTAGCTACTACATACCTGAAGTGCTTCCACTTTTGGAAACGTAAGCATATTATCATCACACACTTATTGTATATTAATGTTAAATCTGCTTCCCCTCGTTTTTTATTCCAAAATCTTAATTTCAGCGTTGAAGTTGACTCCACAAAAAGGAAATCTGATGGGAATGAAGGTAACAGCAAAAGAACCCGACAGAAATAGTGTAAGCTTCTAATGACGCCATTATTTTGAACATGAGTTTTGCCTGTATAGTTTCGTTTAATTATCTTTTATAATGAACATTTATAATAAATAAAGATGTGGCAGGTCGGCTGGGAATTTCTAATGTATGATAAATTTTCAAAAAATGTCCGATTAAAAGCATCAAAAAAAATGACCGAATAAATCTTCAAAATAACCAGGGGGCCACAGGTCAGGGAAAAAAAGTGGTCATGGAAGTCATGGAAATTTCCCAAATAAAAGCAAAATGCTATCCCTGCACTCAGTCTACTAGTAGCTCCATCCCCAATCCTCTTCAGCTAGACTTGGAACAAAATCTAGTGTTTTGCCAAGCTTCTCATTGGAAAAGTCAGGGAAATTGAAAATGAAAATTTTGTGGCCACCTTGAAAATGTACGATTAAAATGTCAAATTCACAAACGTCTTGATTACTATGTATGTGGTTTAGGGGCCATTCAAAAAGGACAGCCGGGGAAAGCCGGGTTTTACGGCAAATGATAAATCACCATCTTTCTTTTTTAATATCTGTATGGACATAAAGGAACATTTATTCAGTGGCTTGAATTATACTCCTCATACTATGCATAACAAAATCAGTTTTACATTATCCAATCTAATAATATTTTGGCTAGTTTCCTATATGAAAAAAATACCACATGGCAATATAAATAAAATTGTTTTAGTTGATCCAGTATATTGGCATCGTAATTGAATAAGGCACTGGAATACTCTTTAATATCAAGCAGCGAAGATAAAAAACACCAACAAAATTGGTAGTGTAAAACAAGTTAATGGAATGCTATGGCTGATGAATTTTAACTCATCAATAGGGAAGATGGAAAAATTCCCATTTGGATGTAATCGTTCAGAATCTGAAAAGGAATCGTCAATTAAAACAAGCTTTACAGTAACGAATTTTTTATGGGTTAAAAATGTACTTTCTATTATTATTTTTTTTTTAAATAAAGCAGTAGTTCAAAATTTAATGTAAAAAATGCTCATGACTAACAATTTAATTCAGAGTTTAACATTAGATGTTTTTACATCCATTACAAGTATACATTAAAACTTACCTCGAGCAACATCTCTTTATTGACTTCTGGAACAGAAAAGGAAAATCCAGTAGATTCTAATTTTGATCCGTCCAAACAAATAGGCTTCTGGTGGAGCATTTCCTTTAAAAGTAAACGCCAATGATGAGTTCTTGTAATAATATAAAAGTTAAAAAAATTATTAAAGTATCTGGAGATATTTGTGACAAAAGTGATAGAAGTATGTGATAAAAACAAATTATAAGAATAATAAAGACCTTAATTGAAGCTTTAGAATGCTCATACATGTGATACATATGGACTTGGATCTTGGTCCTTACTTCATAGGTTTAGTTTAGTTACAATATGTGACAATTGGTTATGTATGATCTTGAAATCAAGATGTACATTCGTATAACAAATATTTATCCTGCTAAGTGTTTAATACATTAGAGACCATTACGTGTTTATTGGCCAATTTTCAGAGATTGCCAGGGATTTAGAAACTACCCAACATTATTAGTGAATTGATGGGAGAATTTGGAAAGTTATTTGTGGAGGAATATGCCCATTAATAATAAAGCCCATCTATTCAATGAAAACTGTTGATCAGGGATGATAAAAATTAAAATCTGAACTTAACACTAGAATGGTCACCAATAAGTGGCATGCGAAATAACAAATGATTACCCGTTCAAGATAAGGGTTTAAGGGTGTATTGCAAATGTTGTCCTTGGAACAGACTTCTGCCCAGGGTGCCAAGTGTTTATCATTAATGTCCTCAACCACACTCTTCACATCAACCTAAACTTGTAGAAAAATACGTTTCATTTAGTATCAAAATGCAGAAACTTAGAATTTACAAATGTCTTACCTTTGCTAATGTAGTAAGAGTTGTTCCTAAATAATCATGATTAATATTATATATATCAGATATTAAGTCACATATTTTCCCTTGACCTGAAATAAAATGCAGTTTGGTAAATAGTTTCATAAAGGAAGCTGCAAAAGAACAATAAATATCTTAAAATATGCTTACACGTATCACCTTTGTCCACCACATTATAAATTTCCCCAATTTTCCCATTATAGAACAAATGATAAATAGCCCGACAAACGTCTCGAACATGGACAGTGTTCAATTTCATTTCTTTATCCCAGAGCAACTGAAATTTAAAATGATAGGATAAATGTTTCATGTATTAGTTTTATCTGGAAAATAATTTTATTACCTTCATCATTTCACCCATGTACTTGTACACTGCACCAATAATGAGCCTGGGTGCTACAAAAAGCAGTCATCTCGTTTATACACAATAAAATTAAAACCCTCTATACTCCAGGGGTCAGAATCTACTTTGCTTACTCAGTCCTTGCTTATCTCCAATGCCATAAACAATTGCAGGGCGAATCACGACATAATCTAGATTAGTCACACATTTTAGTTCTTCCTCGACTTGTAATTTAAATTTGGCTAAAGACGACCATGGATCAGCATTATCGCTCTCTTTGCTAGGCGCCTGTTAAAAATTTAAGAATTTTATTTCGTAAAAAATAACTTCAGAAAATAAACTTATTTTACAACCTTAATTGGCTTTACTTTTTTGCTGGTGCATATTTGTCCAGATGACATCTCAATGTACCTTTTAACGTTTGTCTTTGCAGCCTCTTTTGCACAATTTAAACTTAATTTCACAATACCTTCCTTGTAGACCTGAAATTTGGATATTAATGAAATTTATCCCAGGTTAACAATTCTTTGTCCCATCATTTTTATGTTTGAAAATTTTTACCGGATCAGTCTGCCCAGTTTTGGTTTCTGCAGCTAAATTGACAGCAAAGTGAAATGGTCCTTCTGATGTTTCAAAAGCTCCTTGACATGATGCTTGAAAAAATAACATTGTGTTGATTTAATCTAAAATGGGTATTCATGTTAATTTTTTTCTCTTTATCATTCTCACTGGAATAATTTTAGAAGTTTTCTAAACGATGAAGAAATTATACTCAAAATAATTTATGTATAATTTTATTTAAACATTATGTCCATGGAGAAGAGGATTTGAATAAAATATAAAATCATAATTTAAAAATTGTAAAATTCCATAATTGTATATCATTTCTTAGAAATTGATTGTTACTTACAAGGATTGATTAAATTTGCACTTTTGAACTCAACTCTTGGATCGGCAAACGCTTCCTAAAAAGTTATCATAATGTAATTATCTTCAAACATGTAGGTGTGCCTGAATTTGAAGTGCGTGCGATTTTCACGTGAAAATCAAGCCTACCTGATGCTTACTGTTAAGCCAGGCGGTTTGAATAGGAACTTTGTCCACGACTCTCACCTTAATCAATAAGTATATCGTTAGTTTGCTATCAAAATTACAATGTAGAGTTTGTATTTTTAAATAGCCGCTCTGCTTACCCGAGACACTAGGTTATTTTGAATTAAAAATTCCACCAAGTTTCTGCCGATGAAACCAGACCCTGAAATTTTAGGAAATGAATGTAGACCACCATTTTCAAGCTTCCTGTTCAAACGATGTCCCTAAAGATTACGCGCGTTTTACAGGAAATGCATGACTGGGGTTTCCGAAAATAATAAAACAACCTAACAATAGCTTTTGTTGTCTTGCACGATATGGCAGTTCATCTCGTGTAGTTACCTTTGAACATGACCTGCCTCTATGCTGATTCACCATCTTCAATTAAAGTGTCAAAATATACTTAAATACTTGAAGAGTTGTTTATATTTCTTTATGCCTTATCTTTTAATTTAGTAACCGGGAGTATTAATTGATATTTACGAAGTTTTGAAAAACAAATTTGCTAGCAAAAAAAAAAATTAAAACCAACGAATATTAATAAAAATATAATACACCTTATAGTTGTATATTGTTAACGTAAATGCGAACTTGTTTTATTTTCAAAAATTTGTATTTTCAGTATACCACAAATTCAAAACATTGTGTACAAGCGGCCATCGAGGCGTAATTTTACCATATTGCCCATATATATTGTGAAAATAATCCGCTCCACAAAGTGTTCGATATTCAAAGTAATATTTAGTAAACAAACTTACCTCCTAAAATCAATACGCTGGGCTTATCATTTTCACGCTCCATATCATCTGATGAGAAGGCGTACAAAACTCACGCCCAACTACCGCAAATCCACCGGCAAAAAGCACGTGTGACTCATATGCTGGTAATGTTGCGCAACGTGGTCGTCCTTGCATTCTGAATGCTCTTTTATCATATTGCATGATTTTGCAAGATATGACGCTTCTTCTTCTGGACTGAAAATGAATGGCGCGAGCGTTTGCAGGTAAAATTACTTGTTTAGTTGAAACTTTGAATCTAGAACGAAATACCGATGTTTTGGTACCTGGGTTTGGTAGACCCAGGTTCGATTCCTGATCATGGTTTTCCACAATACCCCAGGCGAATGCAAGGCAAGTCCCTATTCCTTTCAACCTTTCCCATCCCGTATTCCTCATTTAAATGTTTAGCCTATAGGCCTATAGGTTCTTCACAAGCCATGTAGCGTGAAGTAATTGTTGTCGGTCCCAAAGCCCGGGCAAATGGGGGAGGGTTGGGGAAAACAATGTTGAACTACCCTGAGAAACCATGCATCACTTCCAATGGAGGAAGTTGGCAAATAGCCTATGGAGTCTCCGATACTACTCGGACACGACAGAAAGCGCGGATAATAATAATAAAAAATTAATCCAAAAAATGTGAAGCTACGTGAGCTGTTTGAATATTTCTTGAAAATATTGAGGTGGGGTCACTGGGAGTGCTTACCGTAGCGCTTTGTGAGCAAATCATGCAACTGGAGTGATTTCATGTACATTATAAGGTATGAGCCTTATGGGGATTCAGCGTATAAGTTTGGTGCTGAGGGGTAAGATGTTACCTGAACGGTGTGTGGTGCGCTGAGCGTAGGGTTTTCGTTAGAGAGTTTCGTTGTGAGGGGACTCGGAAACCTGAGCGGTGTGTATTGCGCTGAGCGCAGGGTTTTTTGTTAGAGAGTTTCGTTGAGCGGAAACTCGGAAACCTGAGCGGTGGTCGGACCGTTGAGCGAGACCTGAACGTGAGCGGTGGGAGGACCGCTGAGCGGTGGCAATACCTGAACGAAGGTTAGCCGCTGAGCTTTTAGCGTTAGCGTGAGTTCAGGCTGCGGGTGCGCTGAGCGTAAGATTGGCGCGCTGAGCAAAAAGGAGAACCTTAGTCGTGATAAAAAGGAACAAGGCTTTCAGCCGTCTTTTATTGAACACTTAGGATTTACAATCAATTTCCAAAGGTGATGTTCTTTCTCTTTGCAGCACTACAGGCAGGTCAAAGGAGCAGGGAGCAGAGCTGCGTCAGGAGTCTAGTTCCGGAGAGACTGCTGGACCGCACGCAGGGCGCTGCTTAAATACCCCTTCGACCCGGATCCGTTCTTTATTGATTGGTGGAGGTGATGACCTGGTTGTCCCTTCGATGACGTCTCATGGCTGGTTCCTGTTCTCGGCTCCCTCTGGTGAGTACTTGATGTTGTCCCTCTCGTTATACCCCCCCAGATGACAGGTATCCGGAACGGTGACCTGGTAATCTAAGAAAAAGAGAGGGAAAATATGATAGAGCTTAGCGGTGATGGCATCTAACCGCCTCGTGTTCTGGACAGAGTCCGAGCACGGGAAAAAAGCTCACTCAATCATTCCTTGCGGGTAATGAGAGATAAGTTCAGGCATACCTATTTTTCAGATTGCGGGTATCCAGGGGTGTTTACTCGTCCTATCATGATGGTGAGTACTGCGATGTCTAGTTCAGATATAAGACAAGTCGGGTTGTTAGATTTGGTGTTGTTCTGATATTTGTATCTACGTGATGGTGGTATACAGTAAGCCCCATGCCAGTGAGCAACACATTTGGATGGGCGCTTGTTCACGTAGATACAATGGTAGCAGGCCTCCTTGCTGTTTGCAGGAGATGGCTTGTCAATAAGTTCTTCCCAGAACTGACAGTCTCTATCGGTTGAGAGAGGTGGGACGTATGTGGAGGCAATTGACCGGGCACGCCGTTTGTTCATAAATTTATGATATGCAGTCAAACCTTTGACATCATCCTTCAGCGCTGGGTCATGCATGACAATGTGTTGTGTCCAGCGAATGGACTTTCCAGAGTCGGGTAGTTTACCCCTCCAGAATGGGGGATCGTAGTCCTCCTCTGATAAGTCTGGAGCGACAAAAGTGGGTTGACTAGCCACCGGTGTAACAGGTGAACTTTGTCGACGCGTGAGGAACGACACCGTCTTAGGTGTGGGCAGCAGAGGTGGCCTCACTCGGGGTGGTAGATCGGTACTTGTCTTAGATTTCTTGAGGGCAGACACTGGCGTGTCTAGTTCGGCTTTTCGTTTGGTGACATCGGACACCTTAGGTGTCTGTTTCTTTTGAGCAAGGCTGGTGTTGGTTGATTTTAGACTTGGTCGACTACGTCCATTAGAGAGTTTAACGGTGTCCGTGGGTTTGGTTGCCGGTTTCTTTAAGGGTGGTGGTGGTGTTTGTTGTGGTGTTGCAAGCTGAAGGTTCTTCAACTTTAGTGGCGATGATCGTAGCAGACGAGTTGGGTATTCGTGAGCTTGGATCGTGGTGGATTCCATAGTGGTATCGTTCGTAACAACGATTTCAGCAACCATGATAGGTACTTCCTCAGTGTTGCTTAGCGTGGGTTGACAAATAGTATTGTTGTAGCACTCCGATTGAATCGGTGACGAGGAGGCCGTTGGCTCCATAGGATACTGGATATTATCTGAGGGAACAGAAATTGGTGAGGGTGAGCGTGAGCGTGGAGATGCCATGATTTTTAAAGTATGATCGGCAGGGACAATACCTGTGTGCGTGGACGGATTAGTGTCTTGCTCGGGCTCAGCAACATTTTCTAGAAGAGACGTCTCCGTGTCGTTCAGGTCGTCTTGGTTAATCGAGGAGTTGCCATTGAAGGTACACTGCATGTGTTCCGCCATGACTCGATTGAAGTTTAGGATCATGGCATCAAGAGCCAATTTAGTGCGTTGATGTGCCCCCTGTTCTCGTTCGAATAGGAGCTTGGCTTCATCCCTTTCTGTCATAGTCCTTTGGAGTGCGTGAACTATGTCTGAAACCGCGGTCGATTGTCGATCAGGTTGAGATGATTCCACGGAAAAACGTATCGCATTGTAAATGTGGTCGGCGACCTGCTTGATGAGATCCACGGCGGAACTCATCTCCGAAAAGGCAGTCATCGGTCGGCCGAGGAACACAGGCGTATTATCTGTACTTGAGTGTCCAAGTGGGGTAGGATGAGCCCATGATGGTCTGGTAGGATGGGTTGCGTCAAATGTAGTGACGAATGATAAGCCTTTTTCACGTGCTTGGTCGACGAGATAGTAGGCATCCATCACAGTGATAGGCCTAGTAGGAAATGCAATTTCCACGACACCCAGGTCGGTTTCAGTGTCACCTTGCTGGTGTGGTTGCTGGTCCGGTGCCTGATTGATCTTATTCGGCGGATGTCCGTTCGCTGGAACGTCGGGGACCGCATGCCGAGATGTGGACGGTGATGACTGGGTCGACTGGACCGCAGCCGCTGACGGTGTGAACAGATTGCGTTCCATCGCAGCGAGAAAATCACTAGCGTGCTTCTGGACGGAGATACTGAAAGGCACTGACGGTTGGAGAGGTATGGGTCTTGGTTTATATACCTCTCTGTCCATTGGTTGAAGCGCCACCTGTGGTGACCGGGAAACAACGCCCTCTGCTGGGTGACGAATCTCCACCATGCATGATTTTAGGCCCATTTCAGGGTTAGAGGTCTGTGGACCACGTGTTTTGTGTTTTAGCTTTAGTAGTTTCCAATTATCGTAGCCAATGTATTCCGCTACCAATTCATCATCCGATTGTGTGGATCCATTATTGTAAATGTCGGGGTTGGCCGGATCTTCATATTTAGTGATATATTCCATGGGCCACTTATTGGTGTGCATGATGAAAGCCGCCTTTGCCACTTTATATTGACTGGTTTTGCCAGCGTGATCTATCTCGGGGTGCTGATGAATAAGTTCTCTTAGACAAAAGAAGTGACGGATCGTGAAATGAGAGTGCAGGTAAGATTTTAGCGGATCCGCTGGATCTACTTGTTGGTTGATATAGTGGCAAGCTATCTCATTAAAGTAATCGACTACGGCTGTGCCGAAATAGTTGCGAAGTTGTTCATTTGATTTAGATAGGTCAAGAATAGTGACTGCGCGAAAATCTGCCAGAGCGGTTGGTTTTCGTGTGATTCGCCCACTGCGTAAGGTTGTGGGTGGCTTGTCGAGATAACTCTCCTGGCCTGATGACACCTTAGTTACGGGTTTGCAAGTGATAGGTGGTGGATTTAATTTTGGGTTGTTGGCAACGGGTTGCCCTCCAGCGTCACTGGTTGTTTCGGCTATGGCGGTAAGGATCGGAGAGCCACTGAGCGCATCCCCGGAGCTGAGCGTTGCGGGTGCGCTGAGCGCGCTTGTTACGTTGAGCGCGTCGGTGTCGTTGAGCGTCTCGGTGTCGCTGAGCGACGCCGGTGTCTCTACCAGCCGCGAGCCTTGACTGGTGGTTTCAGCACCAGAAAGACTGGGCTGGTCCGGAGTGCTTGTTGGTGGGCCGTCGAGTGGGACTACGTCTTTGATATTAAATCTTCCCAGGGGTTTGTTTCTAGTCGTGTCAGTAAGTTCCACTGTGGTTGGAGCCACCAACTTGGAAATTACAATTCCAGATAATCGCTTAGGATTTAGTTTGGCCGAAATTCCTCTTGTAGCATTACTCAGTGCATGATTCTTTAGGAGGACCTGCTGTCCAACTACTAGTGATGTCGGCTGACACTGTGCGTTATGCTGTAGGCGACGGGTGTCTTGTGCGGATTCAATCCGGTCCTGTATTGCCACAAGTGCGACAGCTGTTCTAGCCAAGAAGTCTGCAAATGGATATTTGATAAATATCGGGTCCTTGCAGTGTTCAGAAAAAGCCAATAGGTTGTCATGAGGATGTCGAGGGGTTCGTGCAAATGTGATGACGAAAGGTGAGGTACCCCTATTGATATTACCATTGGTGTTTAAAGCCCATCGAATCGCAGGGATATGAATGTCCCATTGATCATGATATGGTCCTACGGCAATTGCCAGCCGGGTTTTCAGTTCACGGTGCCGTCGCTCGACTGGGTTTGCCTGAGGGTGGTAGTTGGCTGTGTGAATTAGCTCAGAGCCTATTGTAGAGGCAACTTGGGCAAAGGCTGCAGACTTAAATTGAGGACCATTATCACAAATGATGGTATGGGGAGTGCCATATCGAAGGCACACTTCATTGAGTAGATTGGAAGAGATCGTGTCCGCTTTGGAATCTTGGATTGCGAACAGTTCTACAAATCCTGACGTAACGTCACTGACGGAAAAAATGAATTTGTTGCCAGAGTTTGTTTCCGGATATGGGCCCACAATGTCGACGGCCACGGATTGGAATCGCTCCCTTACTGGAGGGGAGGACATGGGGGTGATCACCTTGTGGGTGATGGGTTTGTATTCCTTGCACTTGATACATGCGGCGATGTGAGCGACAACATGTTTGCGCATATTGGGCCAGTAATAGCCATCCAGAATTCGCATCATGGTTCCTGCCACACCCGGATGACCAGACGTTACCGAGTCATGACAATTCTCCAAAATGAGCGGTACCAATGACCTAGGTATGACCAAACGTGGTTCATCATCTTCACTTGTTTTTAGTTTTCGATAAAGGATACCATTCACAGTGAGGTAGCCTCTGTGTGTGAATACCCTGGCTTCAACCTCTGCTTCACCAGGTTCGGAGTTGATCGCCGTGATGATGTTTCTAGTAGTGGCATCCCTCATCTGTTCATCACGAAATTGATCTGGCGACAGTCTTGAATGTTGACTGCTTGGATGAGGACTACTGGATGTCAAAGTGGTATTGTTGGACACTGAACAACCATCGAGCAATTCGACCCTGAGGGTCTGGTTTAGAGAGCAACCACCGCAGTGGGTGGTGATCCGAATGGACCACCACAGGGAGACCTTCTATGTATCCTTTAAATTTGTCAATGGCCCAAATGACCGCCAGGGCCTCTTTCTCGAAGGTGGAGTAATTCCTCTGGGCGGCATTGAATGATTTGGAAGCATATTCGATTACCATGATTTCGCCCTCCTCATCATCTTGCGCCAATACGGCTCCCATAGCCTCATTGCTAGCGTCCGAATATATACGGAACCCTTGATCGAACTTGGGTTGAGCAAGAATGGGAGAGTCACACAGAAGGGACTTTAAGTGATCGAATGCACTCTGACAAGCATCATCAAAGTGAAATGGGGTGTTTTTTCTGAGAAGTCGATGTAATGGAGCCGCAATCTTGGACAGATGAGGTATGAACTTTTGAAACCACTTGCAAGACGCGATGAACGACTTTATTTGTTTTACGTCCCTGGGGTAGGGCATTTTCATCACTGCTGCGATCTTGTCTGGGTTTGCTGAGATACCTTCTGGGGAAATAATATGGCCCAGGAATTTTACTCTGTCAGTAAAGAATTTGCACTTGGCACGTTTGAGAGAAAAATTGTGCATAAGTAGTCGGTCAATGACTGCTTGGACGTGTTGGATATGATCATCAAAAGTGTCACTAACCACCAGTAAATCGTCTTGATAAACAACCACCGTGATGCCCGGAATGTCGGTGATGATAAGTTCAATCACCCTCTGACAATGGGCGGCCGAGTTTCTCGCGCCCATGGGCATGCGAGTATAACAGTATGTACCGAAAGGCGTTACCGTGGCAAAGTACCTTTGGCTGGCCTGATCTATGGGAATCTGCCAGTAGCAGTTTGTAAGATCCATTGTTGTCATATACTTCTTGCCATGCATGCGGGCTAAAAGATCATCAATCCGCGGCAGCGGATATGTATCCGGAACAGTCACTCGATTCAATTTTCGAAAGTCAGTGACTAATCTGTAGTCATTGGAGCCATCATGTTTTGCAATAAGAATTGATGGGGCTGCCCACTCAGAGCTAGCTGTTCTAATGTAGCCTTTTGCTAACATGGCATCAATTTTGGTTTTAAATTCAGCACGCTTCTTCGGTGATATCGTGTACAGTTTTGTGGCCACCGGTTGACTGCCAGGGATGATCGATATTGATTGTGGCTGGACCAAGGCGGCAGCAGTGGGTTCACTGAATACTTCAATGTTCCGGGTGAGGAACAGGTTCACTAGTCATCTTTCAGATGGAGATAAGTTAGGTGCTTCATTGTCCTGAAGTTCAGCTTCAGCAATGGTTATGCGAGAACAGTTAATCGCCGTTGTTGCGGCGGTTGGGGGGAACTGCCGGTTCGTTATCTGGAGTGTCCCCAATGAGCCATGATTGGGTAGGAGGGTGCAGGATAATGGAATTCCTAATGAAGAAATCCATGCCCAAAATGAGGATTTGTTTGGGATACGATGGTATCAGAGTGATCGTGATAGGTAAGTCTTGATCACGGAGTCGCACCATGGTCTGTGCAATGTGGACCTTTGTAGGTATAGGGCGTTGGTCAGCAAGTTTAACAACTTGCGTAACCGCGGTCATTGCTACTCCCTTCGATAGGAGATGGTTGTACACATCTCGCCCAGCCAACGAGGTGTTGGACCCTGAGTCAAATAATGCAGTGAACTCCCTGTCTTGCAAGAAACAGGAATCCTCAATCATATAATTAGTAGGGTTGAGAGAGGAGCCCGTGCGGATTTCAGGTACTAAGATATGAGCAGACAAAACAGAGTCTGATTGTTTTCTCCCGCATCCATTCGGACAGGAAAATAAGGTGACATTTTTCATGCCACACACGGGGCATCCCCCAGTAGTTGGGGTGCTGGTTTTCGATGGGCCCGCTCTTGGACGTTCCTCTGCTGAATGGTCATGAAATTGCCTAAACGGCCGGTACGGACGAGTACGAGACCCTTGGTTGTGGGCGGAGAATCTGCCCCTGTAATTCGAGCCTCTATTATTGGTGGTGGTTGGTGTAGTTGGCAATTCTGGGGTTGCACCAAAAGGTGGATTTGCCCCTGGTGTGCCCCTATCAACCCACAGCCCGGCGTTAGTCAGTACTTTTTCAGATTCTAGAGCTTGATGCCACAAATCATTGGTATTGGATATGCCTTCCAACCACATATTTCGTTTAATTTCTGGGTGTAGGGCATGAAACATAGTGCCAGCTTGGGAACTTTCGTCTCTAGACCTAGAAAGTTTATTGAAGAGGTCTTGCATCATGGTCAGAAAAATGACCACCGGCTGACCCTGACGTTGATGCATTTTATCTATGCGTAAGGTAATGGAGACATCTGTTTCAATACTACCATATTTCTTTCGTAGGGCCGCTACTGCCTCTTGGAAAGTTGGTAGTGATTTGACAGTGGTGCACCACCATTCCTTGGCCTCTCCGTCTAATAGGCCATAAAGGGTGCCATGAAGGTATTCGTCGGAAACCTTATATCTACTTTGGTGATTCAACAAGTGACCAATCCAGGAGTTGAATACTTTCCGATTGCCACTAAACTTGCCGACAGTGGTAACTATCCTAACTTCGTCTTTTAGATCAGGGACGGAAGGATCGGGTGAGGCAGAGTTTGGTGCTGGTGGAGTAGTTTGTGCTGATTCCGTCCAAGATTTATCAACAATTTGGGTTGGACGCCATGGTTCAAGTAGGCGTGTGTGTTTATTGACCGAGGTTATGTTGGTGTTTTCGGTAGCCTGTACCCCTCCTTTTGAGAAGCCTGGGGGCGCAACTGTGCGTGTTAATTGGTCAGTGAGTTCTTGTAACTTAACAAGTAACGCTGCAGTGGCCTTCTCAGAGGCATCCAGACGTGCCTTAATGATTTTGACGTCATCGGCCGTATTAGAGACGGCAATTGTGATCGGATGGTTTAGATCTAAGCGCTCAGTAGCATTAGAGATGTCATTGACCTCTTCATTCAAGAGTACGGTATCAGTGTTGTTAATTGGTGACTGCTGATGTTCCAGCAGTGTCCAATCTGATTTCTCAGCCATGAGTACAGAGTGTTTGAGTTCAATACGACAAGGCTTATGAAACAGTAGGGGTCGTGAAAGTAACGAGACACGAGTTGGGCGCCAGTTATAAGGTATGAGCCTTATGGGGATTCAGCGTATAAGTTTGGTGCTGAGTGGTAAGATGTTACCTGAACGGTGTGTAGTGCGCTGAGCGTAGGGTTTTCGTTAGAGAGTTTCGTTGAGCGGAGACTCGGAAACCTGAGCGGTGTGTAGTGCGCTGAGCGCAGGGTTCTTTGTTAGAGAGTTTCGTTGAGCGGAGACCCGGAACCCTGAGCGGTGGCCGGACCGTTGAGCGCGACCTGAACGTGAGCGGTGGGAGGACCGCTGAGCGGTGGTAATACCTGAACGAAGGTTAGCCGCTGAGCTTTTAGCGTTAGCGTGAGTTCAGGCTGCGGATGCGCTGAGCGTAAGATTGGCGCGCTGAGCAAAAAGGAGAACCTTAGTCGTGATAAAAAGGAACAAGGCTTTTAGCCGTCTTTTATTGAACACTTAGGATTTACAATCAATTTCCAAAGGTGATGTTCTTTCTCTTTGCAGCACTACAGG
>JAQGAO010003346.1:0-17208 GCA_034697705.1 Ommatoiulus sabulosus | reverse complement strand
CCAACATCAACAAACAAAAACACAATAACCAACATGCCAGAAGGGGCTGAGACCTCTTAGTGCAGAAACCTCTTCTCTGGTTTGAAAAACAGCGATAACCTTCAGTTATTTTTTTAAAACTAATTAGCGTGTAGATTTTTCACAAGAGACTTTCAAAGTAAAATTCTCAAAGCTGCTGTTTGGGAACCCCAACTTTGACGATTTTCCAGTAATATTTCCAAGAAAACAAACCCTTTTTTTTGTAAATATACACCAATTTAAAGAAAAACGACCAGCATTCTTAAGGCTAATGGTCACGTCATTTTCGCCTGACATGGACGGCAATCTGTTTCCAAACATTTTCCACAAACCAATTGTAAATCCGAGAAAACGTGATTAGAAAATGGTATAAGTTACATGTTTACCCTAGAACATATCTTTAAATTAATCCTAACGGTTGATATTCCTGAGAAAACACAGGGTAATATCCAAGTTGGATTTTTTTTTTCGGTGACAGTTTTCACATGCCCTTAGTAAGCAATGCAGTGTCAACATAGCAAATGAATGTTTTCCTTATGTAAAGTTAGAACGTGTTAATGAGTGCAACCATTACACACTGGTTGTTTACACTTTCCAGCGCTCTACCCTGTGGACTTTTGCGTTTATCGACGCTGGTGGTGCTGCATAGGCGCAACTTTCCGATGCCTGCAATAACAGCGCGCGACGATAGAGTTTCCTGGAGAAAAGGGAAGAAAACCGAGATAGTGTTACAGGCCTACGACTTAACAAAAGTCTCTTTCCGTATAAAGTTCCCATGAAAATCAATAGACATTAACGGAAGCACTACGCCATTAACAATTTAATATCATTCCCATTACTATATATACCGGGTCTATTATACATGGCGCTGTCCAAAACGCGAGAAATCGATGGCGGAAACAATTCCATTAATTCGGCCAGTCGTCGTTGGTCAAGATATTTCATCACGTTAATGCATTCTGCAAGTTAAAAACTTTTCAAGTTTGTGAACAGAGCTGACCTCCGAATTTAGGAGCCTCGTAGTCTTAATGATCCTGTTGTTTGGTCGAGCTTGAAATTAAAAGGGCGCCTGGGAGCCTAAATCCTCTTTTATAGTATCGGCGATGCAATTCCCTGTATGATCTGCTCCATTGCGTCACCGTTCCCTGTTCGACTGTAATTCCATGAAAATGAATCTTCCAGCATTCATGAGGGCTTCAATTTCACAAAATACTGCCAATTATTTTTAAGCGGCTCTTGTTGTGAGGAAGCCGAAACCCTTTTAAGGAGAGGTATTAAACAGACCCAGTACCTAACGTAATCCCAGCAAAATATACGCACTTTGCGCAGATGCAATTTAGGGAGAAATCGATGCGTGGGGAAATGGGACCGGACTAATTGGGCACATTTTGGGCATCGATATACATTCTACATGCACATTCTGCGAGTGCTGGTGTCCTACTGTCTGTGAAACAATGAATGAATAATTTGGCAAATGTAGTTAATATCGGACATCAATTTAATGCTCGAATATTATTTGGTTAAATGTTTATGCTGGTTAAAGAAAAGTGTCAATTGTTGAATATGGTCTTGCGTTTCTGAATAATGTTATCTTTTTAATTTTTTCAGAAAATATACAAAATCGTAACAATTTTATTTAGAAATGTCCTTAAAATTAGAACACCTTGAACAGTGATGCAGAATGTGCTGCATCATCAAACATTCACTATGTTACCAAAATATGTGTTGTCAACATTTTCTTGGAATTTAATTTTCCTATAGCTCTCTCGCAGTTTAGTTCAACCAATCAAAGAAAACGATATCATAAAAAATATATACAGTATGTACTAGATTAATTTGTTTAGTACCACTAAAGTTATAAATTACATTGTAGTTTGTTATTTTAAGCTTAATCACCAAAACGTATTTAAGTCATTCAAGACTTAATTATGTTCGCAATAAAAGTGTATTTCAAAGGTCACAGTCATGAGTGTCTTCACGGGCTAAGGGAATGACCTTTTATCCCGTATAATTGCAATGCGCGAGATTTGGCGAGATTTAGGAGAAAGTAGAAGCTCTCGAGCATCCTTTTAAAGACAGCATGGCGACTTTAAAAATCTCGCTTTTTACTCCCATGCCATAAAATAGGCCTAACGTCTTGCAAAAACACTTGACACCCTTTTAGTTTGGCGTGCCCTTCTTCAGGAGAAAAGTGAACCTGACAAGAATGCTAGACGTGCAGGATTTTTAAGCCCCCTTGTTTGACTGGGTGAATGAAAAATTCAAGATTATACATTTGCGAAAGGATGTAAGGGGCAAGAAAGCGTAAAGAAGAAATAAGAAGAAAAAAAAGTGGAAAGGCTACAGGATTTCAAACTCGGTTAGCGAGCGAAAAAATCTCCTTGCCCAATACTTGAAAAATGCATCATTGAAATCCCATACCAACGTCAGAGTACAGCCTGGCTCCCAATTGAGAGGGGCTTTTTATTGTAAAATCTCCAGTCGCTGCGTAGATGAGGCTGCCTACGCAGCGACAATCACTTGAATAAATAATCACAAACGAATGAAAAATGCTTTTTTGATTTAAAAAAAAACTGCATCCAGAATAGGAAACGCACGAAAAAGCGCCTTTCTGCTTATTTAAATATTTACTTAGTAGACCGCTAGCCATGTCAGCATTTGGAATGCAATTGGAGTACCATTACCGCATCACCATACATTGCGAAATTCACAATCGGTTGCGTAACAAAAATAGGGAAGAGGAGGGAGATAACCGTAACAACAGCCCTGCAGTGAATATTAATGTGCAAGAATTTCCTTCCATTTAAAAAATGGAAATTCAAAAAAAAAAAGTTTCGATTGGATGGAAGCTCAAATTCGCTAACGCATTATGGTGATGCCCCCTAAACGCGAGCAATCACGCACCATGAAAATGCTATGCTTATTGCCTGAGGTCAGGCAGTCAGAAACATTTATCGTCTGTCGAAATTACCAGTTTTTAACGTCCTCGACACGCATTTATATTAATTAAAATGAAAAATATATAATATTTATCCGATTAGTTATATTTGTAAAGTGACTTTTGTAATGTTTCTACATTGTGTTATGGGATAAATGCAAGCGATGATCGTACAGTGTACATACATGTATGGAATAAAGCAGTCATTATTATTAGAAACTTCGATTAGGACAAAGGTTTCTGTTTAAATATGCAAAAACGGGAAATGTACGTTTTAACCGAATTAATTCTATGCCAAGCAAACCATCTCTCCCTGCATAAAGAAATGTCTCGATTGTACCGAGTTATTGTATAGTGCCCTAATGACTACATCCAGCCACTTGCATATAACTTCGTTCTAAAAATGTCTTTTCTTTTCTTTTGTATCCTCTAGGTTAGAGAACAATGTAAAATTGACAGGATTATTAAAAACGAAAAGTAAAGAAATTTCTAAAAACATAAATGGCATTTCACTGGAAACACATGATTTTTAATAGTTTCACAATTTCTTGAAGAAATCATTAAAGCATTGTCTAATATTTTACACAACATTTAAAATTGGTTACAGTTAACACAACCTGAAGACAAATTGATGCGCATTAACACAAGCTGGTTTGATACGTGCTAAGAAATTGAAAGAATCTGAAGAGATGAAACTACTGCATGTTCAGCAGTTTATCAGGAAAACATGCGGAAATTCAGAAAACCTTTCAGCCGTTTTAGCAGATGATGTGCAAAGGAAGACATGCCTTTCGACAATTACTGTAAGTCATAAAAGTGTTATTAAGTAATCATCCTCCACTGCAGTGCCTCCAAAATGCTCCCACGTGCAGCAAGGAGCCCCATTTCGTATTTCAAGGTGATTTCGGTGTTTTACGCGCAGCCCTAAATCGCAAAAAGTAGGTAATTCGCGAGAAATACCTCCAGCACAATTTACGTTTCAGTCAAACTACTAGTTCCACCTTCATTTTTATCGTGTGTAACAAATGCGAACCTACTTCAGCACTTTCAGCCAAAGTCCATTTCTCGATTTGTTCGAGCCCATTAATCGTCCATAACATGGCCAAACTCTCTGACCATGACTTCCTTTTAAACAAAATTTTTAAGAACATCCTCGCCTACTCGGAAAAAATGCAATTTTCTACGCTCAGTATACGTTGCCATAACGAGCTATAAGCTTCGAGTTCATTGGCCTACTGAATTATTGCTTCACATTAATAGCCCGTACTTGGTTCTTACTTATTCTTATTAACAGTACTCAGGCGATTACGTAGCTGCATAGATGTAAATGTAAATGTAGAGCAAGAAATGCTTCGTGCGCATGCACCGCCAGGCGGAGCTCAAAGTGCATTTAGATTTACCTTTCTGTACGTTCCGTTACGTCATCTCCTGAGTACCGCTATTGTTGGTGCCCACCAGCACAGAATACGTAATACAAGTAGGTTCACTCGCTTCTTTTTTGGGTGGTTTTGCCACCGTATACTGTGACATTGCGTTCGCAGCGCCGCCGTGATGGTTTGCAGATATCGCTGCAAACCAATATCGTACAGAGTGAACCTACTTATATTACGTACATGTATACTGTGCAACCAGCAAAGGACAGCTTGGCACTTGCTGACGACATCATCCTGGCATTCGTAAAGTTTCAATAAATCGATAATTTCAACAATGGTAGCCATTTTTAAAAGGAATTCAACGAAAGCGTGACTCGCCCTGTACAATAAAAGGCCATGTGCATATTCTAACAAAGTGAATATCTGTGGATTAGCATTGAAAACAAGCGAGGGGTTTTAGTGGAAGCTTCCATCATCTAAACAACGGGTATCACGAATTAAAAATAGCATCGAAACGTATCCGTGTGCAGCCCAGCCTGCAATAAATCACCCTCTTATTTATTTTTCCGGCACGAAACAGGCCACCAAATTTGAACGGACTGTTTGATCGTACGTGCCATATGTCAAAATGCTTACAGCGTGACACCCCCTCTTTGCTGCAAGTCACCAGATTCTTGTGTCAACAGCAAAACTTTACTGGATATCGGGGGAAGTTATATCACTCACGTACGAGATTCCAATTTGTTAGCATTTGTACATGACATCCGTACTGAGGTTATGGCGTAACTCACCAAGTCATAAACCTCGCAGGACCTGACGAATTACAGTTGAGCCTCGTTAAGACGAATCTCAAGGAACGTCTGAAATTTGTTCGTTTAAACTGTAGTTCGTATTTTCCGAAGTCAGACAAACCATGACTTCAACAGTAAGAACTATAGTTTCTGAAGTGCTGAAACTTTTATCAGGGAATTCTTCGTTATAACGTACCTTTTTTCGCATTGTCTAAAATTCGTTTTAACGCAACATAGCGCGAATGCTTAGAAACTACAAAATGCACTCGTTTTAATTGAAAATTTGTAATACATGTACATGTATCAGAATCCAGAATTCGTCTTAAACGAAGCAATTAATATTATTCGTCCATATGCTATAGGACGGGGACTGGAATTGAGTTGGTACTATCACAAATTCGCATACAGCGCGTTCTTCTTAATGAGGTTCCACTGTATCAACAGAATGTATTCCCTTCAACACGTGCCTTTGAGAAACTCGGTTTATATACAAACTACTTCGTCAGTCATCTTACGCTTTCCAGACCGAATTTCGTCACGTTCAACTGCAGGGAAATATTTGGGTTGCACAGCCTGAAGCTTGACGAATGGCACATCTAGCAGTCGTGAAGCCACGCGTGCAAAAGGAACGCATTTATTGGTTAAAAACAGTGAATTTTTTCAAGCAATCGTACGTGATTTCCCGACTGCCAAAAATGCCGTTCGCAAAGCTTCTGCCCGAGTACCCCCACTGTAGACATCGGATGGCATCTGCGCATCCAGCATCTGCAGTCTCGTATCAGTCGATAGTTTACAAAATGCAGACATCCGAAAAAGAGAAGAAGAAAAACTGCTCCCAAGTCTTTTCATTAATGGGGTGTATAGCCTTCTTTATATACCGTATTTCTAATAGCGTTTATAAATGCGCGATTATAGTCGCATACATGATGAAGGAGCGCTTGCACGCCTGGTGAATAATCCAGGTAACGCGCGTTCTTCCAATTAAATTAAATTCGGTAGAACGTCAAAATTACACCCAGAGGTTTGACATGCAAATTGCGCGCAGCTATTTATCATTTATATCGAGAGTGGGATGACTTACAAGCAGGAATTAGGGAAACAATCAATAGAAAAATACATGTAGCGCATCAAATATTTACCAAAGTTTAATTAAATTTGCACAAAATGCAAGCTCGCGCTGCCTTTAGATGCCCCATCATGGATTCAAGTTGCTGGCACGCTGCGCCATTTTCTCATACACTATTTATTAGCGAGCCCGCACTATGGATTGTTAACAGGTTTATCAGGAATGTTCCAATTATTCAGCTCTCCGTTTCTAATACGTCTTCGACTTTTCCTAAGTCCAGACGTTGGCTATACATTAAAGAAATCGCATTAGAGAAAAAAGCGTGGGGGGAGAAAAAGCTATATAACTGTACATAGCGCGACTTGTTCTGTTGCGAACAAGTTTATATTAATATTATTGATTTCCCATACATAATCTATTTAATGGGGGTTACATTGAGACCGGAGGATGTATGTGCAACTCGAAAACGCGATGGAAATACGCTGACCAATGGCGGAGTTCAAAATGAAATAAGTAATTCCTAAGTTTTATGTTCGAAATAAAACGAGTTCGTTAAACTCGGTTTTCTTTATGCTCGATTTGCGGGGAATTGCTGCAATGGCAATTCTGTTTATCCTATTTGGATACTGCGAGCACATTAGGCTAGCCAGACTCACCAACTCGCATGGTAGAATATTGTACGCTCACATAAGATCTAGAAGAATAGTCTGCATCTGTTGGGGGAAAAAAAAGGTCAAAAAAATATGGAAGACAGTGATCATGGCGATGGACCTTGACATTGAAACAATGAATCAGGTCGATGCCATCGCTGTACATGTATACCGGGATGACAAAACCTAACCTGAAACCTAGCTGAAAACTAATCGTTAAACACGAGCTTGCATGTAAGACAAGTGACTTGTTTTTTTGCGAAATGAACATGTAATACAAAATTAGTTAGGTCAATGTCGACACCGTTCACGTGATAGGAATTATTTTAAAAGTTGGGACTCTTTTACGAAATATTTTATCTATGACTTACTCCATTGTTCTGCAGGATAGAAGAAGTTCTAGGTGCAGAATTTACATATAACTTTGCAATTTATGGAATTGTTGAAAAGTACTGATGCGTGCTGACTGTGTACCTATCATCGAAACAATATGGGTTCAACTTGGAAACCACTTCTAATGAATAAAATACTCGTCTGAGGTGCTTTCACGCTGTTTCATAAATACAGAATAAAAAGTATAGTTTTGTTCAATTGTGGTCAACATGCATAACCTTTTTTAAACTAATTCTTATTCAACTGAAAACATGACTGTAAACCACCAACGGGCTCTGTATATAAAGCATATAATTTAATTTGTAAATTAAATTAAATTAAAATTTCATTAACAAAGAAACATAATGAAGCAAGTCGAATATTGGAGCGTTAACCAATAGCGTCATTAGAGCTGGTTATAACTAGATAAAGGCTACAATGTTGACATCAAATAAAAAATGCAAATCTACCAAGCACAAGTTACCGATTGTTATTACTCTCTCCAACTTGTTTCAATCGACCAATGGAGGTAATTTTCTTAAAGGATTCAATAAAACCTTTGGTGAAAAAATTGATTTTGTTTGAGCTCAACATTCTACTTCATTAAAAAAGTCTGCTGTGCACGATTTCCTAAAAATAATAAATTAATAAAAATATTTAAACGTTGTATTTTATATGTTCACGTGTAGACACGTATTTTAATATAATAAAATTGAACTGAATTAATAATTTCAAAAAGACTTCAATAAAAATAATTTCCGTACTAATATGAGGGGTATTCAGCTAGAAGCTTTACGAATCATACCCTGCCAGTCGTGAAGTCAAATGTGCTAAAAGACACGCGAATTGGTAAAGAAATCACTCAAGGTCATTAATGTTTTAGTCACGTGACTTTACGACTGTCAAAGTGCGATTTGTAAAGCTGTCAGAGGACCACTATGGATGCATCGTTTCAAAATACTTCCACAATTATCGCAACGTTTTTTTACATTGCGAAACACGTCGGTCGACAATGTGTTAATACCGTACAATAAGGGTACTCAGAGAGGCGTTGAATTGTGCTCGATTTGTGTATAATTCAGCGATTAATTATGACAAATATGCGAAATTTATTTTGAAGAGCCAAGCCACGTGACCAAATCCTGAATGGTTTAACGAATTGCCAAGGTTCATTTCGATTCGCAGATTCGTTATACCAATGAATATTCAGGATTTGGTCACGTGGCTTGCTCTTCAAAATAAATTTCGCATTTTTGTCATAATCACTGAATTTTACCCAAATCGAGCACAATTCGACGCCTTTCTGAGTATCCTTATTGTCAACTGTTCAAACCAGTACTGGACTTCTATTTGAGCACTTTCGTTCCATATACACTTATCTCAACTTCCACTTCCAAAACTTCTGGCGGAGATAAGCTTCTATCGGGACAAACAACTTTTTATCCAAAGGCATTTCCATCGTCCCAAGGCCTCATGGCAACCTATTGGTGAGGCTACATTCACATATCATAAAAATGAAATGATTCCGAATCGCGTGTGTGTGAATGAACGACTTCCAACGCCAGTAAATCTTGCGACAAGTCAAAGGCAGTCGCCAGCAAGGCTAATGCCAGCGAGTAAAAGTCCATCATAGTCGTGGAGCGCAATAGTCAGAAGAGGCGTGCTGCCAAGAAGTTACAATTTTAAAAACCTTTGACAGAAATATTTTTTAGTGTTATTAATCTATGCGTTGCGGGCGTATTTATAAAAGGCGAGGCAGACGAGGTCACTGGGCTGTTTTCTTCCAAAATCTGCTCGTAACACCCTTAAAACCCCATCTTTCTGATAAAAATAGCGTTTGACGTCGTGATGCCTCGTGCGTGGACGAGGTAAGACGCTGTTATTTGTCTTTGGCACCATCGTGGAATTTCAGCACCTGGTTTACGCGGATTTCAACGGAGAAAGTTAAATGTGTTGCGCAGACATCCCTCGCAAACGGGAAGCTTACGTTCAATTACCTTCGCTTGAAAAAGACCAGATTGCACGGTAGACCAGAGCCCGGATAAAAACCATCCAAAAACGGGCTAGCCTCTTTGCGAGAGGGCCTGTTTACCAAGCAAGTTAAATAAAGTATGCATGTTGAAAAGCGATCTATACCATGAGCTAAAATGTTACGATGACATTGTAGCTTTAACCAAGTACAAAAAATCAAAAATCGTCTGCTTAAAACCTGCACGAGAGGCTGCATGGTTAGGGCGTAAAAGCGTTCTTAATTTGTTATTGTTTTCTTGTTGTTGAGATATCGACACTTTACTGTCTCTCCTTAAACTGCTCAACGCCGGGAGGTGACGGAGTAAGCCTAATTGGCTACCGAGAGGTTTGGTGATTTTGTTTTTTGTTTATTTCTAATTAAAAATTTAATATTTTGAGGTTTGAGACTGATTGTTAAAACCGTCGCATTTGAATTTCGCGCCTCGATTTTTTGAATAGTGTCAAGTGCGTTATTTAAAAATAAACGGGAGAAATCGAAAATTTGATAAGCATATTAGCCCGAGATTGAGATTAAACCTTTTACAAGGAAGGGGGATTGGAAATAAATCTTGAATTTCAAAATTCTTTGTTAATAAGCCTACACAACATAGTGATTGGTTGTCTATGGTAGTTTTTCAAAAACAGTTTTAGACATTAAATTTTATATTTTCAATATTTTATTGTTTACAATGTAGATAACGAAGGTAAATAACTAGGAAATGTGAATTTCATATTCAAAAATTGTCCAGCAATCATTTTAAATTTTAAAAAAGTCTTGAATTTAAAATTGCGTCATTTAAGGTGCACGTATTAGGAAAAAAAAATAAAAGTTTATCATTAATTTAAAATGTATACGCAACAAATTTAAAAATATGAATTTACAGTTAGCTGTAAAAACGTAATCGAGTTTCATTTTCGCGCCTTCGATATTGGAATATTGTCAAGCTAATTATTTGAAACGTAAACGGGAGAATCCTAAAATTTAACAAATATAATAGCCAGAGGTATATCATAACCACAGTATACGCAATACCAGTATGGTCACTTCCAGCATTCCTCATGTTCATCTTCGCAGCGCCAACTGTCCGACTAGCGGCTGGTCCCAACACTAGCTTCGTGTGAGAAAAAATGTACAGCAGACGTACGACAAAAAGTAGGCAGCGTATGCTTTATCAAAATGCATTTATCGCTATCACTCCTTTCAAACGGATTGCTATATACTTAGCCAATTAGGCAGTAGTGTGCAAGCCTGTGGCTATCTGTTATAGTGACCGTACTGCTCTTATACGTATACTGTGTCATAACCCTTCTTTAAAACGAAACTGTTCCTAAAATGTTGGCATTCCAGGATCGGGTTAACCCAACCTATGAGAAAGTAATTCGCAAATTGGCACCACCCTCTGGGATGCCTTTACCCTCGCTCCGGGTCCGTCAGCCCAACATCGAGTCTCGGTAGAACACCCACACAAATAAGCGCAAATTTCATACCAGCACAAAGTCAATAGTTTTAATTGACCATAATTTCAATTCCCGCATGCACCCTGGAATGGCGTTGCGGAATTCGCAGCCATAGCGTCGCAGAACACGTTCGGAAAGGGAGGCAACCACACATTACATATTTGTCATGGGTGGTTGCCCGTGATAATAAAGGGTAGAAAAACCTTTTTAAGTGTGTGTGTACATAGCGAGTCCTATTTGTGGAACGCGTCAAATTTGCCTACGTGACATTTAACGGAGTTCGCGCTCCAGACAAGAGAATTAATTCGCTTTTTTAGCATTGATTATTTGATTAGGCTTACGGGTTTAAGAACGTGGGGCAATCTTAAGGACTTGGGTTTTGCCGATGTAGCTTATGGATTTTCACCATGAACGACCAAATTGCGAGTTTTCCATTGCGGTTTCCACATTTTTTTCCTAAGATATTCAGAATGCAATGTCATTTATGACGTTGTCTGTTATGCAATCTTCCCCGAACACCCCCACTGCATTGGTGTTTCAAAAAATATCATTTCAAGTCATCCCACACCAGCGACTTAATGAAACACAAAAGGGAGACGTTATTGGATCCTTCTTTATTTCTTCTCTCTTTCTCCATTTTTTATGTCCTTGGCTTTTTTAATGGTTTCTGGAAAATCTATTTATGACACCTTTGTCACGAAATGCTAGAATTTTCCCCTAGTCCCTTCACTCGTCATAAACTTTACAGAATTTTACTGCAATAATTTCAAAACTCCCCGTGGATTTCTCGCTAGGCAATAAGAATCACCCCACTCTAGATTTTGCTGTTTATTTCAAGAAAACGCAAAAATAAAAGGGCTGAATGCAACGATGTTAGAGTACTGGATGTTGGATATTTGGTCCCCGAAAAACGCTTACGCACCGTTAAAACAACTCCAGAAAAGTAAAGTTTTAGACTGGGAAGAAAACGTCCATTATCGTGGAAGTACTCGTGATCTGCAGCAATACCCTACCACAAATCAAACCTTGATTATCAATTTTTAACATTTACTACAGGTTGACCATCCCAATCCTAAAATCTGATACATGTATCCGAATTCTTCCAAAATCCTAAACTGTGGCTTAGATGAGCGCAAATTAGTAGAAGCCTTTGCTTTCTGATGGTATGGACACAAACCACATTCAAGTGTAAAATTATTATAAATACTGTACAAAATTACTTTTAAGCGTTCGTTAGGGGTCTCCCACCCCCAAGATACCTCAGACGATATCTCGTCTGGAACGTTACTTTTCAACAGAAGAGAATAATTGGTTTCTAAGCAAAGCTCATTACATATTCCAATTTAAAACGAGTAGAAGATAAACCCATAACACCTCTTTGCAATCCATTTCACTCCTCGACAAATTCAGAAGAATTAGACTTGCAGAAACTGAAATAAAAAAAATGAAGACTAATCGACGTGAATATAGTCTGTGAAATTTTGGAACTTTCGGATAAACTTACTTTCAGACTATGCGTACAGTTAAATATGGAACATTTCGTATTTAGACTTGGTTCCCATTCCCAAGATATCCTATTATTTATATGCAAATAACTCAAAATCTGAAACACGTCTGATGCCAAGCATTCCTGATAAGGGGAACTCATCCTGCACGATCTTAGTCTCGTCTGGAACTCTAATTTTCAGCATAGACGAATCAGTTTCTAAGTAAACCCCATGCAATTTTCCAATTTAAAACGAGTAGAAGGTATTTGTAATCCATTTCAATCCTTGACAAATTAAAAAAAAAGAATTCAGTGTTACAGAAACGTTAAAAAAACCCAGACTAATCGCCTAGAATTCCGTCTGCAACTATAATTTCAAACGACTCGCATAGTCTTTCATCTTTTTTTCATTATTTTCCCATTTGCTATTTTTCATTGCTGGCGATGTCGCAGGGTACGAGGAGTTCAGGACAAGACCATCAGTGTGCACGCAGCCACGTTGCCAGCACGTCGTGTGCTGAATTTTCAAAAGCAATTTTATTTTTCAAAGGAAACTCGCGCTCTAACCAAGCACCGAACAGTTTAAATTGGGCTAATAAAAGTGGGCTCAACAGTCGCCGCTGGTTTATTAACTAACAAGTCCATATACGGGGCTATGCACGCGTGAGCATTATACCGAAGCCGAAATGCACTTCTACTGGAGCAGTTAAGGAGCGTAGATGCTGACTGCAGGAAATTGAAGTTTTCAAGTAATAAACTCAACTTTTATAACGTATACTTAAAGAAAAAATTCTTCTACGGTGGCCTATGTAGACAAAAGGACTGAGCAGATTCCAATGGAATAACTGTATTTTTCAAATCAGCGCGTGAAGCTGAAATTTGACGTATAGGTCGCCTCGAGCTGATCATTAGTGACTATCATCAATCTCTTAGTATGAATACGCTATAATTACGTGTAATTATTGCTTAACTTTGAGCCTATTTTGATATATGAATACTAAAAATGAACCCATTAATTTGTAAACATGAAACCTCACGCCATGTGCTATGAATCAAAACACGATGATAAACGAAGGACCGAAACTCACCCGTCTCGACACCGAAATTATTTTTAGAACTATCAAAAGGCACTTGTGCCATATCGCAGCTTTGCCCATAGCTCTAATGCCGTTCTAAAATGGCAACGAAGTAGGCCTACATGTAGTTCCGAAAATGCGACATGTCTTTATCATAAAAAATTAGCTTGAATTCTAGTCTAGACAATGGTTTATTTAATTTACTGTACATCCATTCTTTTAATGCAACAACTTAAAACTCAAACCTTTCAGTTTTTGTGTCAGGTAATGTTCGTGCTGTTTTAATTTCGTAATGTCATAAACTTTCTTATTAAAATTCAATTTGGCAATTAACTTCTAGAAAGTTATAAAAACCAAATACATTTTGATACGTTTTCCAAGCCATACACCAAGGTTTATTATTAAAAAAATTCTTGCGAGAACCCTCTCGAAAAGAATTTCGAGAACCTTTAGGGGTATAGACGTAAGACGCTGAGAAATATTGTAGTAAGATATCGCTGTATACATGCAATATATCCCTAAACGCGTTATAAACTACTAGGAACATAAGAATGTGTCAAAACGATGGAAAATCGCTGACCTTTCATTTCTTTAATGTTTCAAGAGTCGAATCTGTTGATCAATTTTATCTACATGCATCTCACATTGAATTTTCTGTAATGGACCATTCAGGGACTGAAAAATTTGAAATTTTTGGAGTTTGACTTCCAATTTCCAGTTTTCTACATCGCAAAATTTAAAAAAACTATCACGATAATCGTCACCAACAGCTGACATAATATGCTTCAGAAATAGGATGGTACAGCCTCGAGAAATCATTGGATTATCACCTTAATCAGGAATCTGGGGAAGGACGCCACAGGAGGTCAACTGACATTAGAAAGGTACATGTACAAACAATTTCCCTTGTAATGCTATTTCAACCTACATCAGGATATTTTCGTTCTACACCCTCTCACCAACCTAGGCCATCAGAATGAACATTAATCTGCCCAGTAAAACCTTCATCGATTCGTGAATGCTAATTTCCGCTCTGCGTGATATCAAGTTCATTAATTAAAATAAGTTAATTAAATTTGTCTCGCCATCCTATTCTGTAATTGTTTACCGAAGCACACCTCGTCGAAAAAAAATTAAATGAATCCCTAGGGGCAACAGACTAAAATACATACAATGGCATCAGCCAATCATAAAAAATGTCTAATTAAACAGAAACGTATCCAGTCCTGTCTCAGTGGCTCGGTTGCTGCGGAAGTAAGGAAAAAGTGATTGAAATGAAGCACTACTGGAACTATTTTTTCCATAAAAAATGAGCATGAACTAATCTTTAGATAGATTAACGTAAGGTTATAATGAAAATGTCTTTATTTTTCCCAACGAGATAGTAATTTGCTGACATTTTTTTTCAATTTAAGACAGAACCCGGGGATTATGGGTAAACCTGTGAAAAACCAACGATAAGGTGCTTAGGTGTCTCTTTGTTTTGGTCATAGCCTAGGAGCTTCCTTCTTAAAATACATAATTTAAAACAGGAGAAAACGCAGGAACTGGAGAGCTAAAGTGTTGCAAACAAAGAATCTTTGTGCCATGTTTTCAGTATAGTATTGAGCATTTCAATGGCATAATCAGCCTCACGTCTGTCAAAGTACATTTATTTACAGGTTAAAAATAAAAACTCATATTCTACAATGAGTAAAACATTTATTCTACTATTTAATGTTCATTTTAGTATTATACAACTGGTTTCATGGAGTATCGTCGCAATCCCCTAATAGTTTTTTAATTTTCTATTGATCTAAATTCAAGTAGTTAATCACAGAATACTTTTTTGCCGATATATTTTTAGATTGGTACTTTTGCAAACATAGAATGCTCATTGAATATCGAGATGGTGCTATGCTAACTTGATTTCATCTTAGATCTGATAAAGCGATTCAATAGTCGAACATTGAACGCACAATTAATAATAATCCTAGCACACTCATTAAATCTGAGTTCACTATCACAACTTTCTCTCTAAAATTACTGGGCGTATACCGGTACTAGTTTTACACAGTACAGCAAACTGTGCCTAGATCGAGGGAACATTTTGTGAATGCTTGTAATGACTCGATGATCACATCGACACATGATATCGATGTCACATCTAAAATCGTGATGAAAGTCATAAGCGGGCTCATATTTTTAAAATGAAAATAAACACGATGTAATAAAATGCAATTACTTTTTAGACATCCTGCGCAATACAAACTAGCAATAGTTTCCAGTGTTTTTTTTTATTATTATTCCAAATAATATCGACCGAACAATGCACAAAACTCTACAGACTTCTTGAACTTTCATCGCAGTAGCATCACTGTTAGCTACTGCGTGTTCAACATAGTACTGATACATATTTTAGCCCATATGCAAAGCGTAGATAAGACCTGTTTCTCAGCAACGGTATCTGACAATCGTGTCAAATGCACTAGATAAAATCAATCGAAATCCGTAAAAACTGTTTCATTTTCTGAATCACTGGAAGTCTCGTGACAGGCTTCGAGCCCGAGGTTACTTCCACCCATTTCTAATAACAGATATCATTCTTCTAGCAAATTAATCTTCCAAGGTGAGGGGGCTTCGCCATCGTGTTTGACATTGACAGTTGGAGTGTCATTCAACTTTTTAAAAGTCAGCAAACTGCGTCCAAGTACAGGACGCACCGACTCTTAACACGGGAGGAAGCGCGTTCAAAGATAGACATTTTACGAGTGAAAAACCGAGACAGCTCACGCAAAACACGTTCGCCATATTTCTCGTCCTGCTTGTAAACATTTGTAAAAAAACGAGTGAAAACAGTTGGCAATTACTTACCCCTGGCAATGTCTTCTGTTCGTGAAGAGCTGTCTGCGCCCGGATGGCACTGTCCCTCGCACAGTACGTAAGAAAGGCACAGCCTGGAGGGGAAGAAGAAGAAGACGATGGAGGAGAACAAACACTCGATTATTCTCAAACTAAAGATCTTTAGCAACTCGAGCTTTTCAGTTTGAGCTGATTGGCACGCACAAAATCGGGGGCTTCGTCGAAAATATACTCCACACAGGACTAATGCTGCACGGCGAGCATGGGGGGGGGAAGGGGTAAACAACGGTTGGGGAAGGGAATTGGGAGAAAGGGGTGTACGAGGTGAGGCAGAAGTAAAAAAAAAAAGGAGGGAAGAAAACTGTCGGAAAGTGACTGCCGGAAGATGAGTGCCAGAAGAAGGGATGGAACGAAAAAAGGTTGCTGGAGAAAACAAGAGGCTAGGAAAAATCTACGTTTATACAGCCTTAAAATTCGTCACGTGTTACGCCGATCGAAAGACAGTGAAAAATCCAGGGTCAATGACGTGGCGTAGTGTTCACTCTACAAGTACGCGCTGAGGAGCGGCTGGTCGTCGCTCAGCTCGCCTCTGGAGCCGGGATGGTCAATGAGGAGGTTCGGGAGGAGGCACAGTTTGGGAAATCGCAAATGGAGGAGGAGGAGGCGGAGGAGGGGGGGCAAAGAAGCGCGCAAGGCAAAGAAGAGAATAGAGAGAGAGCAGGCTGGATCCAATACCTGCCAAGTAGTTCAAATCCGAGGGAAGCTGCTGGTTATGTCGCTCCGTTTTGCTGCCTTTTCATATTTCCTGGAGTAAAAACGCAGCGTTTCGTTTCGGCAGCGGCTGGTGCACGAGGAGCGTGGCGCGTCCTCTTCTCGGGCCGTGTGCACGCGCACGCACACACCACGCACAAGACACGCACAACACCGCACTAGGATGCCAACAACGACGCTTCAGTTCGCCGGGAAGATTCTGGAGCGAAAGCATCCGAAAGATGCTTTTGGATGCGACGCGCGTTTCCCTCTCCGGCTCCCCCTGCGCTCCATCGTGGACCCTGCACACCCCCCGCAAACGCCATTGATCGACTCCTCGCCACTCACGGAGCGACTGCGTGCGTCGACGGCGCCCCCG
>JAQGAO010003345.1:0-17209 GCA_034697705.1 Ommatoiulus sabulosus | reverse complement strand
TTTACCAACACACGGGGCAATAATATAGCTGGAGAGAGGTTGCCGGATATAATTTGCCTCGTGTATGACCAGCTTTAGTGTACATAACCATGGGCATAGGTATAGTCTGGGAGGGGGTTATGAACAAACCCCATTGTCAAACAAGCCTAGGTTGAGCAACTACCCCCCTGCTTATAACTCCCCAATATTGGTTTCGGATAACTTTCTTGAACAATATTTTTCGAAATTAAAATTGCACTTGCTTTTCATCAGGCCGGTTAGTACATACAAAGAAGAGGAGTGCGTCGTGCGTGCTGAACAGTCAATTTGCATAAACATAGCCACTTACGCCATTAGGGGGTGAATGAGGTGCTCCCATGAGCAACACTTGCTTGGTTATCAATTGATAACCTTTGTGAAAACCATTAAAGCTAACAAAACTGCTTTTTAGCGTTATCTTCGTAGCGCTCACGCAATTATATGCAGTATGAAATCAAGCGATTTAAGAAGTGAGTTCTTATACTGTGGTGAGGTGTACTAGACCAAAATCTGAATAAACTTTACTTAGAAGTTTCTTTGCAATGGCTCGTAATTTATTAACTAACTTCATTCAATATTTTTTTAAACTCCCAATAAGCTAGCAAGAACGAATAAAACTCAGGTTTTTGGCTTGCTGGGTTATAAAATGCCTTAACAAAAAAAAATGCATTACTAGTTTGACACTGGTATGCGATATTTTAAATGGATTATTCAAAAACCGGTTTTCAGCACTTCAACAAAAATTCTCATATTTCCCATATTTTGACAAAAAATGCATACATTTTTAGTATTGCGAATAATCAAAATCAAATTAATAAAATCAACGCTGAATACTTTATGGGTAGTTAAATCATGATAACTAATAGTGAACAATAGCATTCATTGAAATGAAAATACGAAATCCAAAAAAATAAAAATGATGACGAAGGCTATACGATGCATATTAAATTCTAAAAACTAGCTAAAAACTAAAAAATTTAAAAAAAATAACACCATGCAAATTAGTGTCGCAAAAACTTAATTAAATTTTAGAAAAATGTCGTCAATAGTATTCATGAATTAATTTTAGGACCTGGATGGAACGTTAGAAGTGTCATGGCTGCCATTCCGACAACAACAACGCGTTCCACCGAGACAAAGGATTCCAAAAAAGCTAAACCAAATTTTGTATTTTTTTGGAACGTCACGATACATCGGGAGAAGCAAATATCACATCCCGATTCCTCGCAACCTCGTGATCACAAAGCGCAATAAACCGGCAGAAAAAACTAACCTAGATGTGAAATTTTGATTCGGCGAAAAATTTCCACCCATAAAATTCCGCGAAGTTCTAGAATTTTCCAGAAGCCGCCATTAACGCGTTCTACAAAAATCTGAAGTTTCGCGAAATTCCGACCGTTCCACTCCAAAATTATCATACCAAACACATCTAGAATGACTTACCTATGCTTTTGCGTCTCTTTTTGTTGAATAAACATTAAAATAACTAGAAAAACTTTCAAAAATATTTGGCATTAATGGCTTCCGAGTTCCCGGACGAAGACGCCGAACCGCAAATGATGGCTTCTTCTTCTCGCGGTCCTAAGCCGCGTACCCTTCCAGACATGAACACTCAATATTCTATTTTTCAAATTTGCATCAAAACTTTGCCACAAAAACAGTTCATTCTTAGCAGTAATCGTTGAAAAAAATTGTATTTTTAATATATATCCTCATATTTTTTAAAATAGTCATGTTTATAACGACACAACTTACTAAAGCCTCAAAAGTTATCGATTGCATATGGCTGGCCAAAAATACCCGGATGTAGAGGGATGGCGATCTCCGACAATAAAGCCGCATAAAATAGATCTTAAAGAGTATTTCTTAACTTCAACTAGCATCACATCGACCTGATTAAATTTTATATTGGGAATTTGATTCTCAAATTATTTTGCTTGTTTTTTGAAGGGATTATCATGAAAATGCCATCCTTTTTCGTCGTATTTAGAAGGGTCATCCATAAATTGATACCCTCGTATTGGGTCATTCATAAAGTCTGAAATGGATTGAGGTTGGAAAATGGGCACTTTCACCCAAGGACTTTTGAAGGGGACAAGGAATTCTTGTTTCCTGCACCTCTTTTGTGAAATTATCATAAACTACCGAAAACCTCGCGGCCAATTTTTCCAGAAATGCTGAGGCACTGACTGCATGTTTACAATAGTCGTTTGATTTTGTGCATACTGTTTTAATTGATGAACACAACAATATGATCCACATGATGTGATTATCTGCAAATGACTTCCTATCCCAATTATAGTTTAATATAATATTTTCTTGTATTATTTTTAGTTATGCTGTTTAATAGAAAATAGATATTATGGAATAATACAATACTGTATATCTCCTTACATAGAAAAAAATGTATTACATGTATTTATTTACAATTAATTAATTTAATTTAATTAGAAATCAATCTTTATGGAAACAAATATTTCTTGAATTTTGCAATTATTCAAAATTTCATTTAAAAAATCGATTAGTCGATTATTCGATTATTACTATTATTATTATTGATAAGTCGATTATTCTTCTTAAAAAATGTTTTAATTCCTCAAAGGAAATTTTTATATAAACCAAGAAAATAAGTCTTATGTACATTTTTTCACATTGTGTTTCTCACATTTAATTTCAAATTAAGATCACAGAATAATTGTTTCATATTTTATTTTTTTTATTTCAATTTATACTGTGCAGTTTCAAAAATATTAACAGAATTTCCTTTAAGAAAACTAGGACAGCTTTATAATGGAAAATTATCCAAATCCATTATATAAAGATTTATTTACTGTAGTATATACTCCAAAAATATTTAACATACAATTGCTACAACTAGAAGAATTTTTAATTCTTTTAGTTCAAGAATTCGGTTTGAGTATATTGACCTAATTGTGGCAGTAACAAATGGCAAATGATCACAAACAGGCATCTTTTTGATAGGTTTAGTCCTGGATTTTAAAAAAATTACAAACGTACATTTATTAAAAATGTTTTCAGTACTAACAACCTACATTTTTTTTCTCAAACTAGAAATATTTCAATTTTTCAAAATTCCCATTACAGCTTTTCAAAGAAATCCATTCATAAACTACCAATGACGGAGTAGTATTTTTATTATAAATAATTTTTTTACACAAATTTACAAGATAATTGTCTCCTTCTCTGGCAAGTCCTTGCACTTTTTCCAAAGATAATGTACAAATCAAATAATTTCGGCTACCATTACTGAAAATCACAAATCCAAAGTGCTACATATGCATGGCTGTAGTACAAGCACTTTGATAAATATTTTCACATAAACAAAACTGGAGAGAAAATTAGGGTCATTGCTATAAAAAACGTATTTTGCAGTCAACCAAAATAAAAACAAGAGTTAGGATCAATTCATTATAAACTGAATTGGTGCTAACTTAGGGCATCTTGCATAATATTCACTATATGTGAATAAAAATATGACATTCGCCTACTTCAGAAATCCCAAAAATAAACAAAAAAGTTGAATATTTTGCAATTATCTTGGAAAAGCAGCTTTTAAACAAAAATAATTCTAAAAATTTCCATTTCAGTTTCAAGATGCTCCAACAGAGGATTTACCAAAATGAGAATTTTGCTTGCTTAAAGAATTATACCAACTTTCCTCAGTAATTAATTTGCTAATGTCTGAACGCCTTTCCACATGATATTTCTCTTGGTTTTCATCTCTTTCCAAGTCTGAATCTTCAGGTGCTGTAGTGGAATTTTCCATTTCTTGTTTCATATTTCTTAATATACTTTCTTGGCAAGCCTGATTTGGATAATCCTGGAAAAGTTAATCCAACTTTTAGATTCCATTAACATAAATGCATTTCTTTTTTCATTTCTCAAGGAGGTCACAGTGATGTGGTGAATTGATGAATACTGAATTTAAAGAGTCAAGTACATGAATTAACACCAGAACTTTCCATACTCACTTCTACTGGATACATTGGTTCTTCCAAGATACTTCTCATAGCCAGCATTTTATATTCTCTCTTTGCTATTTCATGGTCGTCTGTTTCATGATTATGCCCTTCTACATCAGTAATTTGTCCACCAGATATAATTGCTCTTGCCTTGCAACCAGTTTTTGAATCTCTATAACATCTAAACAAAATAAAAATCAAATTCAGATTCAAAATGAATTGCCTGAAGATATCTTTAGCCTACCTTTTTTACCTGTAATATCTTTTGCCTCCTGGTCCAGTCTTATTGAGTTTGAATAAATAACCATAACGAACCACAAAATCCCCCCCTCGAGTGGATTTTATGTATGAAAAGTCCAAACTCTGAAATGTAGAAAAGACTCAAGTTAATAATTATACTGTACAAATGCTACTTGATATTTTATAAGTTGGTTTATGAAAAATATGGGCAAATATCACACACTACCCAGACTTTTTCTTCTAAATTTCGTGTTTCATGTTGAAGTTATGTGCAACGAACCCAGACCTACCGTGGACCATCGGACAGTACTCATCACTGGCTAACAATTAAAGCAAAGGTCACTAGCAGTATTTTGTGAACTCAGTCTTGCTGAACTTGTTCTAACTTGGCTAAACAATCCGGCTGTTTCAAGAGTTACTACAAGCATATCCAGAACAGACTGCTACTTTTGAGTATACATGTCCAACAGCAAGCAACAGTCGCGAAATAATGTGCATGTCAAATAAATAAGCACTAATTTTTAACCTGGCATAACTGTATGGAAAACACAACTATTAATTCATTGACAAGTCCAATTGTGATAAAAGCAGCCCCTTTTCATATCTAAGCTAAAAATATTTTTTTGCGATTCAGGTAAATATATATATTTTTATTATGCAATATTATAACACTCTGTTGCACTAAACTTCTCTTGAAAAAAAACACAAGTAATATCATATTTTTAACGAACAATGGATTCTAATTTATTTTATTGGCAGAAATTACCCAGCAGCACATCCATTTAGTTGATGATTCCATCCACGAAAAAGTCAGGTGCATATAGGGTCCAATAAATATCCAATAAATAATTTAAAATCATGATAGCTAGGTTTGATTTCATCCAGTTTTGGATTCACTTCATTAGACACTAAAATGCCAAACAAATGCTACTCACGGAGTTTTGTGAGACTTGCTGATTTGACGTTTCACGTTCGCTTTCTACAAAGGACGTCTCCATGAAACCAAGCAAATCATGCATGGGAGGTTTGTCCCTGCTGGTACTTGGGCCATGATCCACACTTTCAAATGCAGCAGAAGCTGCATTTACAGTCTCTTCTTTTTCTAACCTAGCTGATACAGGGTTGGAATCAGCTGGATAAGTATAAGATGATGGCTGTACTGACATCGTAACATGCTGTTCCGGGAGGAGAATTGGCCGAGGCAGTAAATGAAGCTCTAAACTAGATTCAGGCAACTGGTTGGACTCTCCCATAGTTCTAGATGGGGCTGTCTTCTTCTTCCGCTTAGCTGGGGGTGAGGCTCTCGCGAGCCCCTCTGTTGGCACAAAGATCACCGTTGATTTTGTACTTTTCCGATGTAAAGATTGAAAATCTTCATTCGTGACGTCCGTGAGCCCTTTGATCTTTAGTCCCTCAGCTATTTTTAGAATAGCCGAAACCTGCTCCTGTGAAACATTCATTTCACCTTTGTACATGAAGCTGAGAATTGCTTGCATTTCGTCACATTTAATGTTCTGAAGGATAACAACAGGGTGTTGACAAGGGTTTTCGATTAGAATTTTCTGAAAGTAAGGACTGCACGCAGAAAGCACAACTTTGTGAGCTTTAAGGCATACACCCTCACAAGCTAAAGTCACATCGACAAAAGACTCGTGATCAAGAAGGTCACCAAAATTGCTGAGCATGTTTCGTTGGTGGTGGCTCCACTTTAGACATAACTGCTTTGAACCCATTTTGAGCAAGCAATTAAGCTATATGCACCCAAATCTTAATTGGCAATTATTTTTAGGTGATGCCGCTTATAACGATTGAGATTGATGCCAGAGGCAGCAATATGACACTAACCCATGGAGATCTGAAAAATAAAGTGCATAACTTATATACATGTATACATAATATGCGCATGCAGGGATAATATTTATAGTATGCCTGAGCATTTATAAAACACTTTAAACTTTCAAAGTGTGTGCTTGCCGCGTGAATGTACTTCTATAAACTAGCTGTGATGTAGGCCTACAGCTGTACACGTACAGTAATTAGGGAACTCAAGAATACAGGTAGTTCCACGCCAGCAGTTGTGGCAGTAGCTATTTGGAAACCAATAAGAGCCTGTTTGCATCTAGGTCAATCAAAATCCGGTATTACTATTGGCTACCACTTAGCTACTGCCTCAACTGCTGGTAATTGTGAAACTACATTCTTGAGTTCCCCTAATGTATGTACATGTACATGCACGTAAGATTTACACAAGTTCTTCCACACTTAGCATGCATGCAGCTACAGTATAAACTTAAATGTTTATTTACCATTTTAACAGATAAATTTACTTACCAGCAGTTTTTGTTTCATCGACTGGATAACCCTAAGAATTTTAATAATATATATACATGTAATTCGGCGATAATCAACTCAATTTAAGAAATGAAACGACAAAACTTGACTATTAGACTTCATTAGGCCTACTTACTGTAGATCATTTCGTTTTGCACTTCAACCTACAATCCCTTTCAGAAAAATCTTTCAATTTATAAACTACCAGATGTTTACAGATAGCAATATAAGAAATATTCGTTAAAAAGGACATATGTACATGTCGTGGCGGATAAATTCGTCACATATCACTGACCTTTTTCATCAAATTTTCGAATAGGAGTTCGACGTTCAGGTACTACAGGGTGGAACAAAAATACGCAACATCATAATAATGTTGGATATTAAACTGCACTACCATCGCCTAAAATTTGGTTTTTAAATCGGAAATATCTGGTCACTAGTATTCCATTATTGGTTTGGCAAAATTAATTTTATTTACCACAATTCCAGCACAAATGTATAATTTAATTGGTACATACATATGCAATAGCTGAATTTAAATGGATTAAATTTTAAACATTAGTTTACAAAATTCGACTGCAGTACGTGCTTATTGACTGTTCTGGCCAAATAATATCTGAAAACTTATTACAAACTGACACGTGTATATATACTGTAGGATAGCACGCATATCCCTCTGGCACTTGATGTTCTCCGCCGCTGGATCAATTTGTTGAAATATGTGTCAAACAGGTATTATAATTACCAGAGAACATTTTAAAACAGCTCGATATAGGTACGATAATTGATAAATGGTGAAACCTAACTGAAACCAATGACATCCTGTGAACATACTTCACTGACATGTATAGAGCATGTTTATTATTTTCTGATTACCGCTTTCAAAGTTGGATGGGTAGAATTTTTACCAGCTTTCAAGCTTGCCAAAAAGGATTCTAGCTCTTCCAAACGAGACTGCGAGCTACCCTCAACTTTAGACTTACTTAAGTTAACTTGAACTTGCTCTTTCTCTTGACTTTTGGATGAAAGCAGATTTCGTCCGGGCTGTCCAGAGTATTCTTTATGAGTGGCATAGGATGCAGCGCTTGAGCGCGATTTGTAGGACGTTTCCGAAGCGCAACTGTTGTTGTCCGCTTGCCCAAACTGTGGATATTCCTGCTTAGTTTTGGAATCCTGTCGCTGAATTAGTTTAACCGGATTTTTTGAATTGCTGCCTTTCTCTTCACTACGTTTTTTAGAAATAGAATTAGACGTGGGCTGTGATCTTGAGCTATTGGAATTTGATTTGCGACGATGTGAAACACGCTTGCTCTTTCCACTCGATGAACTTCTTTCGGATTCAGAGTTATTTCTCTTCCTTTTTTTCCGTTTAGAAACGTGCCTTGTTTGTTTCGCATCTTTTTTATTACTGCGACTTCCAGAGGAATTCCTTCTATGTTTCTTAGTGCTGTCGTGTTTTTCAAAATGCCTCTTTGACGAGAATTTATTGGAGATTTTTTTCGCTGTGCCCTTTGATTTAGACGGTCTTCTGGATGTGCATCTCCTGGACTTGCTATCACGTTCGCGAGACTGGTGTTTTGCGCTGCCGCTGCTTGTGCTGACCGAGCTGTCCGATTGAGAGGAAATGCTCATAGATCTATTGTGCTCTTTTCTTTTCTTAGAGCGAGAACGAGAGCTGCAAATTAAAAATGATAAATAAAAACCTATCAGATTGGTCGCCAAATGAAATTTTTCCTAAAGACTCAGGAGTGACAAACACTAAACCTCTAATGAATAAATCTGATATAAACAAAATTACATGTTTACAATCCTTGTCAATATTGAAACAATTCACCAGCTTTATAATGTTTACTTATATTTTGAAAAAAAGAAAAAGAGATGATACGTTTGGGAAACAATTATTCACATGTATTAAAATGTGACATTTATACATTAACAAGTCATTACAAATATCAATATGACAAGTGAAGGATGTAAACAACCAGAATGACTGAATACAAATACTAACCTTTCAGTTGAACTGCTGCTCTTGGAACTTGAAGTTGTACTTGAGCATGTTGACGATGAAGAAGAAGAGTGACGTTTTCTTTTGTTACTGAAAAGATTGTGAAAAAAAATTGTCCAGCATTTTTATAAATCATCCTGAAATCCTAAGACACTAGTTGGGAGATCAGAAGACATGGAATTGTGCCAGTAAAAATAGAGAATGTATCAAGAATATAAATGGCTAATACAGCCCGATTATAACGCAAGTCCTTGTTATAATTAATTTTGTCATAAATATTCATAATTTTGAAAACAAAAGAAACCAATCCATGTTTATTTTTGTGGTATTTCCGGTATTTTATTTTTTAAAAAAATATGTCAAAAATAGTTGTAAATTTGATTAGACAGCTGCATACGAACATCTCAAACTGAACTTTAATTTGGAGTTTAAAATTATGCAGTGCCCATTTTTTAATTTTCTCTTACTGAAGAACATCCAAGGTAAGACAGAATTGTCTGATTTTTACCCTGAATTTAAAAAACCGTACCATTGCATATAAGGATGCCCATCATACTTTTAAAATCACCTTGAAAATGATTTAAGATTTGAGAAATGTCACACCTGGAGGTTCTAGAATCTAGATCAAAGGATAGGCGAAACTGCAAAGTTGATAGAAAAGAACGAAAACTGACAAGCATTTATGCTCAATGCATTTAATGTTACTTACACATTTTTTCCTTCTTTTTCCAAGTTAAGAAGTTGCTTTAACTTCTGTTTTGTACCAGAAACTGTCTGTTCTTCATTTACAGCATGCTTTTTACTTAAAGCTTCAGCATCTTGAGTAAGTTGCTTTACAAAAAAATAAAACGATAAGCATGGTAGCCAGGGGATGAAAACGGTGGTAATTACACGTTAGGCCAGGAACGATTACCAATACAGCCGGAAATTAAGCGGCAAATTTCGTACAAACCAACACAAAGAGGATTTTTAGCAAAATCGATGTGAGCAATTTTACCATTACCAAACGGACGAATTAGTGTTGTAGCATTGGTACGGCAGTACGAATTGTTGTAAAGTTTCGAGTAGATGGGTGGTAGATATTTAGCCATTTTTAAAGTTCGACAGACAACAATAGCCAATATTGTAAGTAAGATATTAGATGTTCAAGTTGGATGGAAGACAATAATCCATTCCATGATTGTGAAACATGAAAATAAAAAATCCTCATCAGAACACGAACTTTATTTTTCTGTGGATTATCAAATACTGCAAGACATGTCAATAGAGAAAATGAGCATACAACCACATCCTAGTCTAGCTCATCACACTTTCAAAATGCAATTAATACAAACATGGCACCTGGGGCATGATTTTCGCATTGAAAAATGCTAAAGACCTGTACAAGTTCCTGAAAAACAGTGGACATAGCCATTACGTATGAATTTTTAGATAAAAACTCAAAGATGGCCTGCAGCAGTAGTTTTCCATAAAAGTTATTCAAAGACTGAATTAACACAAAACTTTTAAATGCATACATGCATACAAGATACAATAGAAATTTGCATATCCATCTGGTGCCATGCTTGACTAATAAAAAATTAAGTTCAAGTGAAAAAACCCTAATAACAAATACTTCCTCGAAAATCAAAGACTCACCCGGGCTTTTTCTTTTTCTTGTTTAGCAGCCTTTTTCTGAGAGCTCTTCATATAGTACATGGCTTCCGAATGATTTGGATTGAGCAATAATGCTTTCTGGTAGCACTTGATTGCCTCATCTGTACTGCTTTGTTCTTCAAGTCTAATAAACAAAAGATAAAATAACTAAAATAAACATGTAAAGAAAACAAGTATATTATGAAAGTATTTGTTAATCACCATCATGGAATTTTTCCTCAAAAAATTTAAACATATAAATTTTAATAAAGCCCAATCCAAGAATCAAGAGTACTCACTGTTTTCCAAATGCAACAAGTGTTTCCACTACAAATTTGCCAGCATTGACATGATGTGGATTTAAATCCAATGCTTTGTTGAAATCGTCTATGGCACGTGAAAAGCTGTTGTTATTTGCATATCTGCAAGAGACAACAAAATTATACGCAGCCCAAAGATGCAAATCCGGTAAACATTAAAATTACTCACAAAGCACCTCGCGCAACCAAAGCTTCAACGTTGAGTGGATCGATTTGTAGTGCCTTGTTCAAGCACTGAAAAGCTTCAACTGTGTTGCCTGCTTTAAAGTATTGGATGCCTTGCTTCACACTATTGAAAAGAATTAGGATTCTATGTATCATTCACCGAATTTACATTAGACAAAAAAATTGGTTAAGAATTACCTTTTAAAAGCCCATTTCGAGCACTGAACTTTGTAAATTTCGGTTGCATAATCCTCTTTCGCATATTCAACTCTGTTGAAATTAAATATTGATATTACTAATATCATTTTATAATTGCCACCGAGGCATAATAAAGCACGTTTTTCATTTTCTAAGATTACACCAAAATGTAATTTGTATGGTATCACCATAGGTAAACTTTTACCTATGAAGTCCTCTCATCAATGATTCTGAACGCTTTAGACTGATCCCCATCCTGCTGCTTAAATGCGACACAATACTGGGGTTCATGAAACCAAGTGTATTTTCTAACTTTTCTTCATATGTTTCATCACCTCGCAATTTAAGTGATTGCCTAAGAGATGCAAAACGATGGCATTCAAATAATTTAGATAGAACTAAATAATTCACTAGGTAGATGTAAATTATTCGAATATCTTCACTTGTAATGAACTGGAAAGTCATCATCAGTAATAATTCCCAATTTGATCTGCTGATGTTGCAAATGAGAAGGCAAAAGAACATCTTTCATGGAAATGTAAATTTTTTCTAATTCTGGTTGCACGTCTAAAACCAATCCTATAAGTAGCATTAATGATGATAATTAATAAGGAATAAACATAGGACACTTTCAGGAAACGATCTTAGTCATTTACCCTGAATTAGGTCACCAGAGTGATAGGATTCTAGCGGATCTTCATGAACAGATAAAACTGGGATTTGATGAGAGTTGCAAAAGCACTTCATATAGCAAGAAAATAAAAACAGAAGACATTTCAAGTAAAATATAGTCAAATAAACGCAAATATTAGTTACAAAAAACCAAACCTTTAGGTTCAAGTCATGAATATAACGAATCTTCCCCACACTCACACACAATAATTCTATGATTAAGCCTCGAGTGTGCTTTGCGGAAACCATTCCAATAATAACATCCCCTTTTTCCAAACTCTGGAATACAACAAGTAATAAAATATTTAATCCAGCCTTTGGTATAATTCAAACAAACACATCATAACATATAACCATACATCGTAAAAATGCATCTTGCGAGCCTCATCATTCATCTCCATAAAGCATTCCAAAGGTGGCATCACTGCACAGTAGTCTAGACATTAAATGTGCATATTAATTATATATACACATGTAATTTAATCAAAAATTAGAAAGAAAGAGATATTTTGTTAAATTATAACACTGCATATAAATATATATATATATAGTTTGCACAGGTCTGTTTATATATTAGGCAAATAATTAATATGTCCAGCATCGATTATAGCCAAAAAGTTGGCTGGATAATGAAGTGTTATCAATGGGTGAGAATGATGCATCATGTGAGGGTAACATACTTACTGTAAAACAAAAACACAATCACTCAAGATTTGGAAACATACACAAAACATGCATTCACCTTTTTCGTCATAATCTGGCTTCAAAGGAGGTGCAAAAGTCACTCTATGCCTTTTAAAAAGAATATCTGCCTTTTGAGCAATAAAAGAAACCAACGTTTCTTTTCTGTCATTGCTCAGTGTGCTGCAAATCAATATATAACAAGATACATATTTTAACGAGATCAATCTTTACAAGATATGGAAAGTAAAATGCAAGCTTATATTACCAGTGCTTTACAGTTTCAGTTTTATCTTGAGCATTAGTAACGCAAGCGTTTGAAACGAAAGAATCTCCTTGCTCTGCTTTTAAAGCTTCAACGAGTTGATTACCATGGAAGTCTATGGCAGATTGCAATAAACCATAATCCATACTAACACAGACAGTACACAAATTTACGAAAAGTTGATGGCTGCCTAAAAGAGACCAGAAAATATGGGAAATTAAAAAAGTTCCTTAAACATAGGTAGTGTAGCATATACAAGCTGAATCTATACTGTGCAAAATATAGTCACCTAGGCATACTGTAAAAAAATAACAGCAAGATCGTCGCACGTCGCTTAGATGCACGATGAAACCCAATGAACGAAGCTAAGAACATGCAAACACTTAGATAGTATTAATGCACGTACATGTAAAATCAGATCGAATTGGTTTAATAAGCCTATAGCATACCAGCTAAAACACCACAGTGTGTATAATGTGCTAAAACATTATAGTAAAGATTATTATACTGTGGCTAAAGCCTGGTTAAGAATAAAATATGTTTTAGCTAAAGCGCCGTAACCACATATTTTAAAAATAGCGCATTCAGGGGCTTTCTAGTGTTTATGGATGACCCTACCCTTGATAAAGCGATGTTTTTAAAATGACGCAGAATGGCACATCAGCAATCATTGGCAATGAAGTCGTCCAATAAATAACGACCCCACTCAATTATACAGGGTGCTACTAAAGTTCACCCCTTGCTTTGCTTATATTACACGCCCGTACAATTCATTTGTTTTTCGCCGTTTTTTTAAAACTTTTTTGGAATCTCAGCGTCGAGACGATTCGAATGCGCGAAAATCAAACAATCAAACATCTTTCCGGTCAAAATCGAAAAAAAAAACGGTTGTCCGATTTTATTGATTTTGGGTTCGTTCGACTCGTCTCGACGAATCAAATCCGAAAAATGTTGAAAAAACGGCATACAACGAGTTCACAGGGTTCGAGAGCTCTGCCATGCTGTCTGATGATTTAAAAACACATGGAGCCACTCAGAAGAATTTATCACTTCATCTTTTTGAGTTTTAAATTGATTTTTCGATACTTGAACACCAGAGACTTAAAATTTTAAGTTATAATTCGATACAATTGACTCAGTTAAAACTAAAAATATGCGAATATGATATACGCAAGTTGTAAAATCTCCTAGGACGCAACTCGGAAGAATTTACTACTTTTTGAGTTTTAAACTGATTTTTCGACACTTGAAACACTATGACTTAAAGTTTTAAGTTGTATTTCGATTCAATTGACTTGTATACAACTACAAGTATAAAGAATATATGATGCGCAAGTTGTAAAATCTCCTAGGACGCAACTCGGATGAATTTACTATACAGTCTATACTTCATCTTTTTGAGTTTTAAACTGATTTTTCGACACTTGAAACACCAGAGACTTAAAAGTCCGTTTTATTCTGTAGAAGAGATATGTAAAATTCTTCAGAGTTGCGTCCTTAAAGAAATTGCAACTAGCGCATCATATTCTTCTAAATTAAAAGTTGTAGACGAATCATTTGTATCGAATTATTTCTTTAAATTAAAAGTCTCAGGTGATTCGTTGTATTAATATGAAGCATAATCTATATCTAATATCTATTTATTGTGCATATTTTAATAATTCATACAAAATTATTTCGCACTATAGGCCTTAAAAATGATGTCTTTAATATGGTTTTGACTATCTCCATGCGGTTAGTATTACTGGATTACCATATAATAGATTTACAATTCGATACCACACATGGGTTAATCAATGCTGTATCCTTGGATCAATTAACAACATGTTTTTCTTGCATTAGTTGGTATGCAATGGTAATAAACAAATAATCGTTATTGGTCCAGGAAGAATGTATATTCGTAAAATGACAAAACACGCGATTGCCAGAACTCGATCAATATTAATGACATTGTCGAATTCAAATCTTAGAGATAATTGACATTTAATTCTTTGCATCATTTATTCCTATCATTGCTTTCTAATTCAGTGTCCACGTGTTTTTCTATTTTTCTATTAAAAATAAAATATAAATTTAATTCAGTGTCTTTTTTTAATACTAAATTGATCCCCTGATTTTCACAAGCACACATTGTGACTTACAATCATACCATAAATTTGACACATACAGTATAGCCTATCAAATCAAAATGGCACACTGGCTGTAGGTTAACCTGCGGTGCCATAACCATGCTGCATACAACTATCCAGCAACTATATCAAGTGCTCCCTAATCCCATTTAAATGGGACCTTCATTTTAAATTTCCGGTTTCCAGTTTATGGGGTCTTAATCCTTTCCTTGACGACGCGCGTCATGCAGGACAATGCAGTTATTGTTATGTTCAAGTGATCAAAGACTAACTGGAAAAAATCTATTGTTCACATAGCCATTGCTTTGTAATAATAAAAGTCCGCACAAAATGCCTGTATGAAATTTGTGTACAAGTAGATGCCAGAAGTAGTCTAATAATATGGTAGTCATGAATGTTGCGGATGAGTTTAAAAGTTGCATTACTGTCATGTTAATTCAAGCAGCTTTAACTGAATGTAACTTATACGTATCAAGCAAACAAAATGTTTTTTACAAAAAGTATTCCGATATAATAATTACCAGAAAAATAATCGGAGAATATCGGACGACGATGAAAAGTTGTGCTCAACTCTTTGCTAAAAATTCTCTTTGTGCAGGGTTTAATTTAATATAGGCCCATTGAACACGGGAAGGAAGGTGGTAAGCACTCACACCTTAAATTGATCGAATTATTTTGGAAAACTCATTTGTAAAAAAATTTAAAGAAATATATTTGTGAACATAGTATTGTATATGTTGTATGGTAGTTTGAAGTCTTTAGTTGATCTTTTTGAGCAGAAGCTGTTATGAAGTGCTATTTTTTTACATTTATCTTTCTCTTTTCAATTCTATTCAAATGCAACTTTTGTTTGAAATTTTCGGTGGAGAAAAAGTATTAATGGCTTATGAAATGTTATTGAAATGTATTGAATTTTAGTAAAAAAAAATCCTATAGGCTACCTTATAATCCTTTCCTTGACGACACGTACGGCGCGTCATTGCTTGTAATGTTTGTGTTATTTGTAATAATAATAAAAGCACGCACAGAATGGCTGCCATAAATTAGTGCACATTAGATGCATGCCGGAAGTTGTCTAATAAGATGGTAGCCATGAATGTTGCGGATGGGTTTAAAAGTTGCATTGCTATCATGTTAATTCAAGCAGTTTTAACTGAAAGTAAATTCTACGTCTCAAGCCAACAATTCATTTTTTACAAAAGGTATTCCGATAGAATAATTGACAGAAAAATAATCGGAGAATATCGAACAACGATGAGAAGTTGTGCTCAACTCTGTGCTAACAATTTATTTTGCACAGGGTTTAATGTATAGGCCCACTGAACACCGGAAGAAAGGTGGAAAGCATTCACATCTTAAATTAGATTGTGAAATATTTTGGTAAACTCGTTTCGAAAAGAAATCAAAGAAATGTATTTGAAAACATAGTATTTTATAAGTTACAGGTATATGGTATTTTGAAGACTAGTTAATACAGCTAATGCAACATTATTGCTAGATGTATATACTGTACATGTGATTTTGAAATTGGATCTTAAAAATTGTCCGCAATGTGCACTGTATTAATCTACTCGATAAATTCTCAACGGAAAAAATATTTGTAATGTTTATCGCTTTAATATTTTCTTGTAATAAAGAATGATATATACTGCCTGAAAAATTTGCCTGAAAAATGCCTCGATGTGTGCTATTTTTCTATTCTAACTTAGGTGAAAGATTGTAATTTAACTGCACCATATGGTATGACGATGAAAGTTGATTTTGAGGCTCGTGACGGATTTGATTACTATGAAAGATAGAATCGCAATTTCTTTTTGGTTAGTCGGTCGGTTCGCAATTTTTGAGATATTCAGAAATACTTACTGTATTTTGCAAAAGTAAACGTATCGATTACTGGTCGGTTGCACGCACCTCCAGGCTATATATCTATTTTAATTTTAATCTATAACTTAACATACAGTATAATTCATGAAAATATGAATGCGTATTGAAAAATTTCACGATATTTTGAAATTGCAAGAGTTGATGTGATTTCTGTGACCTGCAGTTTCGTTCATAAATTCGAATTTATGAACGAAACTACCAGTTGAAAAACGTTCGACTGCGGTTTTCTAGATAAATCTAAACGCTGCATTTTAAATATTGCTTTTTTATTATAGGTAGGGAGCATGCCTTGCCCTCGAGGATTTCTTTGCTACCCAGACTTAAGACCACAAATATGTCCTCCAAATAGCCGGGGTGCAAATTGTTCCAAAAGTAAGTACATGTACATTATGTAGGAAGAAAGGATAAATTATAATACATGTGCATATGCAATTAAACTGTATGCCCTTGAATTTATTGAAATAATATGAAAACACAAATGATAGCGCACTGCAATTTCTCCAATACCGCGTTATCACATTGGACACTCCAAATAATTATAATATAAAATATACATTTACTGCTTGTACCAGTTACAAACTGTTCAACCAAGACATCGATAAAGGCAGTACTTTGAAACACAGTCAACACTGACCAGAATCCAAAACGTTATTGAGTGCTTGGAGTTTTGCTGGACCGAT
>JAQGAO010003344.1:0-17215 GCA_034697705.1 Ommatoiulus sabulosus | reverse complement strand
CTTATGGCGGATTCGACTGGTCCAAAAAATCTGCACCGGTGTAGGCTACAAGGTGAGGCATAAGTCTGTAAAGTCTTGTTAACAGACTTATGCCTCCCCTTGTAGCCTACACCGGTGTGATGAAGTACCCCAACATGTCTGATCTAAGCGGGGCCAGCACGCGTCGTCTGCTTGTGAAAGTTATGTAGGCTATACGATCAAAAACACGCATTATGAAAATTTATTTTCGCATTATATGCTGCTTTGAATATTATGCAGCAGAAAAATGGCAAGAATGGCAAGATAATTACGCATATACATGTACAATAACTTACCTGGATGTAGGCCTATATTATGCTTAGATCGATACTCTCAGATGGTCGACACATTCTATTTTCTAAGATTCAACTGCAGCACTGCTAATTTGATGCCCCGGCTCATGTGTTGTAGAAACTCACTTTTAACGAGAGTCATATACTGTGCGTACATCCATGGGAAAACAAAAGATGATCGACCTTTCTTCACCTTTGTTGATTTGGACTTTGATTACATCTCGCCTCCTTGAATAACGAACGATCGATTGATCACGCGAAATACTATTTGAATAAACTAGCTCATTTTGTAAATGAGTTTTCTGATACTGTATACAGCATCCAACCTTTTCGCATTCGCGCGTCACGGCCTAACTTTATTTTGAAATTCGAAGCATTTTCACCGAATAATATCAAAAGTGAACGACGACCTCAAGGAAAAAATTCACGTTCCAAACAGAAAATCAACTGGCAGCAGGTGGCGCTTCCTAATTGACGAGCATTTCATAATGAAGAACTGACACCGTATTGTGCAAATGAAGCTGCCATATTGCAACTCACTCAAATTATGCTATTTTTGAACCAGCTTTCTGGTAGCTGGTCAAATCAGATAAAATCTGTTAGCTTAATCGCATTGCTTTTTCGGGCAACTACAGCAATATACAAATGTGAAGCGAATTAAACTTGCACACAATCTAAGAAAGAAAAAAAAAACGAAGAGCATTTGCGCAGCTTTAAGTTTTGATTCCATTCGAAGTAAAAAGTTTAAAAGCGTAGGGTAAAGTCAAGATTTTTTACATTTGTGCAAAAGTAATCACTGCTTTTTTTTCTTTTTTTTTTGGTGCAAAGTACTCGAAATGTAAGAATTTTAATGCAAACACCTCAAAAGTAAAAAAAAAAAAACATTTCCTCTTAATCCGCCCACTCCTTTATTAACTTAACTTTTAAAAACACGTACATTACGGGTGTACCATCCTTAAGGAGAAACCATCACAAAAATCTGTTCAACAGCTCTAGAGTAACAAGCAGACATCACGTACATACTGTTCTCTATGCAAAATTCGAGTCCATTGTATCCTATTCAAAATGATTGCTTATTGCATGTCTTCAGCACGTTTCTCTAATCGATTAAAATCCAGCAGATAACGCGTCCCTAAATGAGGCTTAATCAATCTCTTAAGAGATTTCATCATGAAAGAAGCAATTAAGTCATAACTTAACTTTTCAAATCCTAATCTTTAAAGGATATCTCAACCATTGAAAAAAAATATATATTTTGGTATTCGCCATTAAGGCACTGGAGAAAAAACAATGCAGTACTTACAGCCAAAAACGTCACGATTTAAGAAACGTCATTTTTCGACTGGATTCTGATGATTTTTTTACATCATTCAGATACGGGGAAAATGTGTTCAATAGTGGACTCAATTTTGTGCTAAATTTCGACTTGAAACTGATTAATGGATCGAAATAATCGTTATGAATTTCATTTGCCCATGCTTGGATTATTCATCATCTAACAAAAAGAAAATTATTTCGCCAAGGTTTTGGTAACTGATAAAAGACGACAGTTAAAAGAAAGTCTGGCACAAATAAACAAGCTCCCATCGCTAGGCAGAAATAAAAGATATTGTGTTTTTCTTTTTAATTTTTCTTTTAACGTGATGATTTTGTAGATACTCAAGCTATGGGCAAAACGATTCAAAAAGATTCATCGATGAGTTTTCTAAAATGTGTTCTTAAAAACCGCAATACCACATTCATACCCACTTCATTGCATCTCAGACATAAAACAGCTAGATAATCTGCCGATGATAGAAACGTACAGATCAGCCGCAAAATCCTGTTCTGTTGCCTCGCAAGGCGACGGAGCTTTTGTTAAAGTCCAGATAGACTCCTCAGCTCAAACGAACTTACGTTTCACCTATAAGAACCAACAAACCGCAGCCAACAGGCCCAAAACCACGTATTTGGCGTTCCCACCAAGACTCCTTTCTCCTCCATTGACGCTCCGTTGTTCCTTACTTTCCGAAGCAGACCCTTCGATCTTGTCCATCCTGTCTCTGCGAATACCCTCCGTCACTGTGTCGTGCTTTTGGTCGTGATCCTTCGCGTCTGGCTCAGCGGTGGGTTCCGCTTCCGGCTCCGCTGCTGGTTCCTCCGCTGCTTCCGGTTCTGCCGTCTCCGCTTCAGCGGCCCTCGTCTTCCTCTGCCGAAGTGGTGCCCGGCTCTCCTTCTCGTGGTTGATGATGGACATCACGTTGGACAGAATGGTAAAATCGTTCGAACTGGTACCGTTGGCAGATTGAGCATTGGGGGTTGCCACCGGTTTCTTGAGTGGTTCCAATGGTCGACGAACGGCGGCGCCCTGCGGTGGCTTTCTCCTGCCTCCCTGCGGCGCAAATTGTGGCAACTGCGGCACGTTGGATGGAATGGGCGGCGGTGTGGTGCCCCGGAACGGACCCACCGCCAGGGTGGACCGTGGACTCAGGGTCTGGCGGGGCCTCAATGGTGGCGCTATCGGTGGCTGACCGCTGACCGGTTTGCCATCAGCACTTATAGGATGCTGGCCGGGCGGAATGCGGCGCCGGAGGAAGTTGCCATTTGGTGGTCGCTGCGGCGTCGGGAGCTGAGGGGGTGGTGGCGGCACGCCATCTTGCGGCGCTGGTGCGCGAAAGATGACAGGATGTTGCGCTTCCATTATCTCCTCCTCCTGAGGCGGCGCCTGCGGGTTGCGGCGTCGGGATGGTTGGTAGACACTGCCCAATCGGCTGGGTAGGTTGGGCACAATAGGTGCCACGGGCACGATCCTCTTGGCGATGTAGACTGGCGGCGCTTTCTCAAAGCGTTGACCAAAGTTAGAAGCGCCAAAGCCACCGAATTGTGGTTCCCCAGGCTGGAAACCGGCCTGGAAGGGCACGGACTTGTCCGAAATGAAAGGGTCCTTGACGAATGTGGCGTTAATGATTTCCGTGACACGGGGGCGCTCCTGGCGTGGGACTGTGGGTGTTGACTTCACTGGATGGAAGCCATCCATGACATCTACGGACCCAGAAAACGGGCCACTGGTATCAAATCCGATTTTGGTGGACACAACGGATGAAACTGATGGCGTCTTAACATTCGGCAGAGAACGGGCTGCTGTGTCGATCTCCGGGTTTAAGCTGACCTCGTGAAGGATGCTGGAGCCGAAATCTTGCTCGGCTTCCTCGCAGAAGTCCACCACATGGATTTTCCAGCCCAGGTAACGATGAGTGTAGCACTGAAAATGATAGGAATAGAATTTAATAGGCATAATTTGGAATGGGTATAGGATGCAAAACGAAAAGCATTTATTTATCACAAGGATTTTGAAAAACGGCAATGTATAGAAAACAAAATACATGTACAGAGAATACACGTATGAAGAAACACACGTGTTATTTTTTCCCGAATGAAAACTTATATTTCATGCTGATTCCAGTCAATTTTGTTCTTGAAGATAAGAATTTTGTTCACACATTCAATGGTATTTCCAAAAATGCCGAGCAAGATGGTACATTTTTTTACCTGATAATACACCAGATCTGGGGTGTCCCTGTCAGGTGTCCACTGCAGGATGTCTGCTTGTCCTTTATCGCAGCTCAGCTCCAAAACTCTCTGGTATTCGCCGAACGAACCATACTTCTCTGCAGGCTCGGTGGACTTCTGCACCCACTCGCACAATCGACCAGCTGTAAAACGTTAACAATCCACGTGAATAATTAGTACAATGAGTAGAAAGAAAACTGGATTAACAAAATCTTAAATTCTAGCATACCTGCACTTGGTTCAGGATCTCCGTTGGCATTTGCACGGATTCCAGCGTAAACATTGACTTTCTAGAAGTTACAAACACAATCAATGGTTAATAATCTTAATCAAACCAAGACTTTCCAATTTCTTCACAACGTTGTAGTTCCTTTTCATTTATTTTTATTAATTAGGAGTATTTCATACATTAATATTTTCGATAAGGATTTATATAAATAAAAAATAAGGGCTTTTGAAAAATAAGAATATTTTTGGAATAACTCGGGATTTTTTAAATCTTAAGTTTTTAATTTTTAGAGGCTATTTTGGAAATAAAATGTGGGTTTTTCTCAGACCAAATATTAAAGAAATTGAAAAAAGCGTCGATAATAAGTTTAGATTCAAGCAACCAGCAGGTGATGGTAAATGTATTTTTTTTTTAAAAAAAATATGATATTCGTAAATAAAGAGGGTTTCAAATTGATTAATATTAAGAAAAACAAGAATCTATTGCCAAATTGTTTTTTTTTTTTAAGCATGACTTCAAAATCCTCACTTCTCGTTCTTCAGGGGTCTTGCCCTCGAATCCACCAACTGGATCGTCGGTGATGTAGAATGGATGGTTGCGAGCAGGTGCTTCAGGATCGTTACCGCCTTCAACCACAAACGTGTATGTTTTTCCTCGGACGACGGTGATTTCAGGGATGAGAAGTCCATTGATGTACCAGGCAATTCCCCATCCGATGTGTCCTAAGCACCGAAAAGTAAATTAGGTTAGACGTAAAATTAAGTAGCCCGATTAAACATCGATTAATCTTGAAAATAACCTGTGATGGAACTGTAGCCCCTTTTGCCTCCTGCTGGACCCAGTTGCGCGTAGAACACATTATCGTCCAGATCGCCGCATGCGATCGGTGGAATGTACCACGCGTCCACCGCTGGATCTACGGGTGCTGGGAGGGAAGGATCCTTCTTGGGAACCGTGGGGGTAGCTGCAGGTGGAGCATCGGGGCGTTCGGGTCTTTTGGGCACTGATCCGGGTTGGGGTGCTGCGGAGGGGCGCTGGGATGGAGTCAGGTGAACGTCGGAGGGCACGCTTGAAGATGGCTGGGTGTCGCTGGGTGATTGAGATTCTTCACTAACTGGTGCTGGGCAGTTCCATACCGGTGAACGGTTGAAGTCGATAAACAAATCATCTGCGATTAAATTTGTATCATTTCTTAATACATTTTTTAATGAATAAATGTAGATTTGTCGGTTGGCACAACGACCGCAATTTTTATTATTTATAGAAAGCCCAAATTTGGGGATTCTGGAAGTTCTGCACGAAGAAATGTGATTTTTCCTTACGCTATCTATATTTTTTTTGTGTACAACGATGCGTAACAGAGATCATAAAATAACGTCCTTACCCTTGTTCGCTGAATGGTGATAGGACGATTCATTAAGAGAGTTCAAAGGTCCTACAGCCCATACAATGGGTTGTGGTCCATTGTCCAAGATGGCCTTATCAAGACGATCAACTGCCGTCAGAGGGCGCTGGTAAGTTACCATGGCATAGCCATTAACTCTCACCGCATTCAGGAGGCGCACAGTATTGGTGTTTGGCTCGATCTTGTGATCAGGACAGACGCCCCGACCATTGGAACACTAAAAGAAAAATATAATTTTTAGTTTTAATGTATGTTTTGTTACTTTTGTAAACAAGTCTCAAAGATAATATCTCCAAAATTCTACCTTTTGTTCAAAAATAATGAGCATTTTTAAAGGCAACAATTAGGCTATCATAGAAGGCAATTTGTTACCTAATTTCCGGAAATGTTAGACTTTCATCATTGTGAAATAAATCAATTATTTTGTAATGTACTCTCGTAGATAACTTTGGAATAAATTATATTTTAAAATGGTCTATAAGATCACCTGAGCTTTGGACTCCAAGAAGTAATCTACAGCATGGCCTTCTCCGAGCTGGTCGATGTACGCGACAACGACATCACTTCCAACCATGACGGAATGTTCATCATCTCCACTCAAGCCAAAGGACATGTACTCCCCAATGGCTAAAATGAGATAGCGGTCAATTCGATTCAAAATAGGTGATGCCTAAAGGATTTACCAGCACAAGATTTGATGAAACCGAGACTTACCTACTCGAGCGACCAACTGGACAACGACAGTGTCTCCAGCTTTAGCCCAACGGACCTCAAATCCGAGATCATCAGAAAGTACTTCACAATTCAGCTTGCTCTAGATTGGCAAAAAGAACCAAAAATGGCCGCCAAAGATGCGGTTCAGCTTGGTGAGTCAAGGGATAATTGATTCAATAATTGCTCTAATAATTGCTCTTAATAGCAATGCAGTTTTCATTCGAGTCATAGTTATCAGCAATTAAAAGCTGATCACAATCGCAGGCTTGGCTTAAACTAGAAAACGCCTTGATGCTAAATTCAGACGCATACGGCAAAAAATATTCAAAAATGAAGCAGCTGCAATCGTTCATAACGCAAGCAGGCAGCAAGCAGCAAATCTCGCAGAAAATGCAAGGCAACCGTAAATTTTAAAAAATGTATTTGGGGAAAATGAAACTGCATAAGAAATTGTTTAAAGCTTTTGTATGAAATAGTAAGTTTAGAAAAAAAAATAACATTTACGAACACAAAATTTATTTGGCGAATGAAGTATGAAGAATGTAGAAAAGTGAAGTAAACAAAACAGAAACGAAATCAAACGAGCAACTTCCCACAAATGCTAAATGTACAGTTATATGTAGCCATGGACACCTCAAGAGCGTTAGCGTTGAAAAACCCGATCTACATTATCGTACAGTTTTCTCAGTTTCGATTTGCTGCTCATGAGGTGGCCATGACCGAAAGGACCAAAAATGACCCCGAGAGGAAAAGAAGTGTAATCGAGCCTATTTCATCCCAGTCCAAATGCAGGCGAGAAAAAATTAACAAAAATGGCAGCTGTTGACCAAAATGCAAGGCGAAGCGCAACGTCACCGCTCCTATTTCCTGCTCCTCATGCTCTCAAAGCGGACGCGGCCTCTTTGTCTTTTTGGCGCAGTGGCCTAGTGGGCGAGGAATAGAAAAGAGAGAAGAGACAGCTCTAGAGAAGGCTGAGTGGGAGAGCCAATCAACGTAGAAATAACGACACAACAGAAAATCGACCAGAGGGTACCGCAGCAAATGTCCCAAACTCAACATTTCGTGCAAATAGTCCATTATTCGGCGAAAAACTCTCGCTAGTTTATTGATGCTTTCAGCAGCAGAAGCCAAACTGAAAAAACGCAACGGGTCTTACCTGAGGCGAAACCCCGAGCATTTTCAGGGATGGTGGAATGTTCAGGTCCTTGGGGATCTTCACGTGACCAAAGTCAACGCTGAACTCTCGGCACCACACGCTCAGCCAGTCGATGTCGAAAATGGTGAGCTGACCGGGAAGAGAGATGACCACGCTCTGGCCGTCGTAGCGACCGAGGGGTTTATCGCTGGAAATGAAGGGCAAATTTTGAAACGGAACTTTGTTTTCAGAATCAATGAGGACTAAAATCGTTTGATGCAACAGGACTTGAGAAAATTACTAATGAAAATAAGCTCGTATTTCACCTTCCGTTCTCGTCAGGCACGAGAACCCCGTCCACCGTTGGCTTCGGGCCTGTTCCAGCCCAAAAGTGAGCATCTAAAAAAAAGTACCAGTTTTAAATTATTCCGTCCGTCATTTTTTGTATTCATATTCACAGGGAGCGTCCAATACCTGGAGCTTGGCCGTCTGTGTAAAAACTGGGGATCATGAAGGTCTGAGCATCTACAGCCACGATCGGGCCGGAACTAGTGTTGTGTTGTACGCCCACGATTCCATCCAACCTCCTCGGTTTAGGGTACTCGAAATTGGCCGGAATGAACACCTCCGCAAAGTTCGCCTAATCCCGAACAGAAATGATTGCATGAAAGTGTAAATGCATGAGCAAAAAGCGTACAGAAAGTAACTTACTTTGAAAATTTTGCACCAAACTGACAGCCACTTGATGTCGTTCAGGGTTTTCCCCTCGGGAAGTGTGATGGTTAGATCCTTGTTTCTGTAGGGACTTAGTACATCTTCCCTAAAAATGACACCATCGTGTTTACCGTTACGGTCATACAGCAAAAAGAGTTCTGAAAAAGAGTTCGCCTGAAGGATGGCAAACACTGAATGCTAAGCTACACTGCGGTAAAGCTAACATTCTAATGGACTAGATCTCGGGAATATACGGTATACCTGAGCACAAGCATCGCTTGATTAGATGTTTACCACACTAGGTAAATGAATATACATGTAAGTAAAGGATTAGAGTGTTAGCCAACATGTATGTTTTTCTGAAGTTTGAAGTAAGCTCTGTCCACGATTAGAACTTGAAAAGTTTTGTAAAGACTTTGCACTTTACTCCTTTTTGGAAATAATGGTACAAAGTGGTAACTAAATAAATTGATTATATTGTACTGTAGTGTATCGATGCTAATGATGTCTGCGCTATTACTGTAGCGTACGGCGGCCATTGCTCAAAACTGCTCAAAGAAATGCTCAAAACTGGCTGTCAAAACTAACTGAATTTTTTTCTTCTCAGGAACCACATTATTATTATTACGAAAAATAACAATATTTATTAGAAATATAAAAATAAATCTATTTTTGGGAGAAAAATGTTCTTTTATCAGGTGTTAATTTTTAATGGATCACAATCAGAGTCAGCATGATTAGGGGAAACCGTGAAGTCATTCGAGGCCTGCCTAAGGCATTAGTCAAGGAAAGTTGACTTATTAAAAAGAAAGTGGTTTCATCTCGACTCGCTCAGGTGTTTCAACTACATTGCATTTTTGGCCTAGGGTCAATCCAGTTTTTGTCCTAACCAAGTAGCTTACCTTCCCTTCTCGTTCAACACAATGAATCCCGTATCGTCTGGCTTTTCGGTGGATCCGGCCCAAAAATGTGCTCCTTTAAAATGATTTAAAAAAAATGCTGGTTAACCTCTATTCACTATAAATTATAATTTTTTTTGGAAAAAACATAAAATTTACGTTACCAGGGGCTTCCCCATCGTAGTTGAATCCTCGGATGTGAATGGTCCTGGCGTCAACGGCATAAACGTCACCAACGACGCCATGGTGGTAAGTCTTAAAAGTTCCAATCTTTTTGCCAAAATATTGTGCCCCGAAGCAACATTCTGAAAAATAAAAGCAAAACGTGTCAAAATACTTATAAAAGAACAATGTTTTTTACACAATCCCTCGGTTCGCTTGGCCTACTTCCATTTTCAATTTCCATTGTGGATCAAATTTAAATTGGGGGGATTATAACAAGCATAATAATCTTATTAATGAGTGGTCCTTGTTCCGATTTCCCGAAATAGCCTTCGGATAAAAGAGAGAACAACTTCCTGCTCACGTCATATTTGTGTGATTAACCAGGAGACTATGTCATGAATCTGATCTACCTTCGGGCAACTCGTCCCAAAATATGCATTTAAAAAACTTTGGCAGTACAACTTAAACCATCCATCACAAGTTTTATTTAAACTTGTCGACTTCATTAAGTCTTTGTAACAGTTGGTCAATAGTTGACCCAGTAGACGAGTAGTCACAATTCCCCCATGAAAATGCACCACTTCAAAAAATAGTCCGATTCCCCCATCTTAAACTATCCAAAAATGTTATGGAACATGGAAAATGATTAATTGATTCAGAATTGTACACTTAATTAAGCCAATGAACATGAACAACAACTGTACAGTAAGCCAAGAACAAACACAAGCAGAATTAGGGTACTTTCATAAAGAGCTTTAAAGACAGCTTTTTAAGGTGGCTTTAAAAGAGTGTCGCTTAGTGGTATTGTGAAGCTTACCACTAAGCGACACTGCGAAAAAAAAAGCCATTAATGATTGGCTTTAAAGTTCTTTATGAACGTACCCTTAGGCAACTGGTTTGTCATTATTGACAAACGAGTTGTGAAATTAGTAGCCTAATTCCTTACTCTAAAAGCACAACGAGCCATTATCTTTGCAATGGAAATACCGAACATAATTTCTTTCTTTCTAGTAGTGTTTTAATGGTATAAAATAATTTAATAGGCCTACATGTAATAGTAATACAGGTATTTTCATTTGCTTTGTGAGTTTGCATTTTTTAAAATTATAATTTCTGGATATAAAATTAGCGCAAAGAGTTCAACCGTCTAATGTTGTTTTTAAACACAGGAATTTTTTATTTTTTAATCATCGCTCGTTAAAATAAAACCCAATGCAAATTTAGAACAACTTCTAGATTTGAACTATTTTAACAGAATAAATATTAATTTTGGATATTGTTTTTGATACCATTATTTATGTTAACCTATAATTTGCAAAAGTATATTATATCACGTTATGACACATTACGTCATGCAATATAAGTGCAACATGCGATGATTGCATTAATGAGTAAGAATTTTATGCTTTTATGTTATTTTAAGAAATAACAGGTCAGGTTATGTTGTTATTAGTATTGCCGTTTGCATTTTTGTCAATTTTTTACATCAAATGTAAAACTCTGCTGTATATTTTTTCAAGTGGTAGATGTTTACTAACTAATTGACAAGTCGGGATTTTTCTGCACACTATATAAAGTTTAACTTTAAAACTTTGAGAAAATATAGCTAAAGTTAGTAGTGAATCTCAACTTGCCAATAATTTACTACAAAGAGAGAAACCGCTAAATATGCTGATTGCTCTTGAAAACAAAGTGATGGGAAACTGTCCTCATTTCAGCTAATGATTAAAACAAAATATTTCACATCTTATTGTGAAATTTCTATTCTTACTTATTATTTTGAAAGAATAGTCGTCAACAAAACGAATTTTTTTCTGCATAGGGTAAAGCAAATTTTCACAAAAAACTTTATGACAATCTTCATTTTATGACCTGCAAATATAGAGCGCCTATCCTATCTTCGATAATGAAGGGAAACGATGAATTAATTAAACGTTTTCTTTTAATTGTTGGCCTTGATCGCGATCGCATCGCGTCCCAAGGGGTGTGGAGAGCAACAAGGTAGACGACCCAAAGGTCAATCGAAATTGCACCCCCTAGGAAGGCCAGAAAAAAAATCTCAGGAAGTGACCTCAAATGCGGAAGAATGGAAAAACGCGCCAGACTTGACCCTCCTCTGGACCATACAACAACGCTTAAGCTTTACCCTAACCAACAGGCCATTAATGTTTTTAATCCCCGCTATTATGCCAAGGATGAGACGTGCGCCCCTTTGTTTTGCAAAATAAAAACTCGTCCAGTTATTAATTTCGTGGAAAAAATAACGAGATATGCGATTGTTGAGAATGGAATTTCTGTTCCTCTTGAAGGGCGTCTGTGTTTTCCGAATTAATAAACGGTGACCTCCACTCGCGAGGGGTGGGACAACACGTGGACGACATTTGGGAAACTCAAGAAGACTCGAACGAGTTCAACGAGAAAATTGCGTGAAACTGCTGCACGATCCTTTCCTGCTGTAAACAATAACAATGAAATATGTATTCACCAAACAATTAGAATTACATGTCACCCGCCTCTCAATAGTAGAAAAAATAAACCAAAACCGCTTCTGCTCTTTCCTGCAAAAATCACTTTTTTAACGGAAACAACTTTTGCGTTCGCCAAATTCAATTTTTCTATCGACAATTAACATGCTATAGTTTTCGAAAAAAAAAATCGTAATTATCATCTGTAGCGATATTTTTGTGCTGGAAAGTAATCGAAAATATTTTTTGAGCTGGAATTACGAATTGTTTTTTTCTTTTTCGAAAACTAGCATATCTTCAAGACATTTCCCAAAACATTCATTTACAGTACATGTACAGTGTAGTTCTTCCAAAGAATATTTTCATTATGAGAAATCATACGTTATTTTATTAATCTATTTTATCATTTATTCATTTGTATGCCACATCACTTTTAATAAACACGAGCTCTTAGTTTCGTCAGTAGAAATGCTGACCTGCTGATGAAGTTATTGTACTTTACAAAATAATGTACATTTTAACGTTTATCCATTTTTTATATCTAAATATCCCAAACTTGTTGCGAGGTAATGTCACTTGTAACCACACACTTTAATATTTTTACTCTGTTACATATTACCTGTTCTTACAGTTAATTGTTCAGTAAAAGATATATTTCACTTTAAATCTGATGAACAGACGCTGAGTAGCATGCTTCTCAGAAAAGAAAAGTTTTGAATCCTTCGAGGGCGTTGGTGAATGGAAAAGCAAACATTCCTGAGAGAACAGGAAGTTCGACGAACGACCAGATTATTGTTTAGTTGGTCACTATATACGTGGCTCTTGTGCAACTACTGCACCAATTTGCATGGCGGGAATTTCAATTAGGAGTGTCCTAGCCTAGGGTGCCTAATTTGCATCATTTCTGGACAACACGGGTGCCACTGACCCACATTCGAGGGACAACCTCAACCTCGTTTCCGGAAATCAACAACCTATTTCGCACGTGGGGTCAACCTTTGCACATGCTCTAAAGGTACAATTCCCGACTTAATCCTAACCATTAATTGCCCCGCATATTCCCGCAGTGAAATTCAGAAAACAACAAGCTGACAGTTTTTCATCAAAAGTCTTCCTCACTGCAGGAATGCGATGGACATTTGCTCAAAAGTACGAGTTCTTCCGTCCATGCAGTCTCAACCAGTAACTAATGCTTCGAATGGCGTGATTTTAGTGGAGAAAATACTGAATTCTTAATAAACCGTGACTGAATTCAGTGGATTTAAACGTGGAATCACTACATGTGTCACGTTTGGTTAAATGAATCTCTGACTCACTCGGAAACCTTAGCCATGCACACTCATATTTGCGAGTTTTTTTTTAATAAACAAAAAAAAATATAGTAAAATCGACCCAAATCCTAAGTCAAGGGCAATGAAAGCACTTTCGCCACGCATGTTCAATTATTCCCTTATTTTATCAGGGCATGGCTCCAGTTTTCACTACGCGTTTAATAATTGCAGGCATTAAAATAAAACTACAATGGTTCGTTTAAAAAAAGCCGGACACTTTCCTTTGCCAAACACAATGGTGAGAAAACAATGGTTGAAAGCACACCCAAAAATTCGAATTATCATTCTGCCCCTAGAACACGGTTGTACACCACCCATCATTAATGCAAATCACATCCATTGCCGACAAACAGCTTCACTTTTTCATCTAGAATACGCAACTCAAACCTATGAGAAATTTCAAACGGTATATGAACCACAGACCTACAGTAACTTGGATCGGAATGTCGAATTTTGCCCCAAAATCATCACATTTACAGATTTTCCTCCTTTGCTCCACAGTTTGCTCTCACAGATTCGTGATTCGGAATCCATTAAGCATCTTAATTGGCATTCCAATGTTTAAAACTAAATTTGGCACCAAAAGTCATACGTTGATGGAATGCTGACGTGTTCTATATTTTGGCAGCCGGAATGTACAAATTTAGCATTTCCGAACTCTCTCGAGATAACAACATGTGAGTCCGAAACCTACTTTTAATAAACTTCTTACGTCGTTTTCAAGCACTTTATAATTTCGAGTGCTTGAATTGGCTCTTTGCATTCTCGTTTCTTCTTTTTTTAAAATTTCTAATCGTATACAAATCTCAAACTGGGGGAAATTGCTTGGGAAATTTTATTGTGCAGATACACAATACTCCCACGGTTTTTAGTAGTTTATAAAAGAAACTGCGGTACCATTGCACCGATTGTCATTTAACGTAAGCAAATGCCGATTATAATTTTTCAATAGCATTAATGCGCTATAAAAATCACATGCGCTTAGTTGAATTTCACGGCAATGCCCGATTAGTACAAATCTGTTGCGTACCATTTTTTCATCGGATAAGACCGGAAGCACATAGTGCGAGGCATAATTAAAACAACGGGCGTGATCGCAAATTCAACGCAAGGTGTAATCAAATTGATTGCAACAAAATTCACATTACTGCATATGATTTATCACGGACATATGCACGTCAGTTTTAGGTACGTATTCATTAAGTATACCGCATGTTGATGATAACATCTATTATTTTGTATACTATATAATGAAAACTGGAACTGAAATTTGTGTTGCGTTAATTCGGAGAAGACAGATCCAAAATGGCTAATATACTGTATTACCAAAACTTCCAAACTTTATCAAATACTAGCTGTCACGCGTATAGTGAGTATACGTAGTCGACGGATTCTGGCAATTAAATAATTAATTCGTAACTGATAAAATGTAGAAATGAATTTTAATTGAAACCGGTTCTATCTGCAACAAAATTTGCACCATCTATGATAATTTATGCGCAAAATAGGTAATAAACCCATCTCAAACTTCCAACGCTAACGAGCAAATTTATCACACGTGAAACTGGGATAGTGGACGCATCTATAAAAAGAGATCCAACATGGCCGCCGACCCCCATACCTATCTAATTAGGTTGTTTTTGATACTAAGATAATAACTGTCAAAATGTCAACAGGAAATTATGTTTTTACCCGGTGTGGGTTCTTTACAAATGTAGCGACATTAACGTTTAACGATTCCAATTAAAGTTCAACTAGGAGTACCAAGATGGCCGTCTGCAGCAACGACCTTATACAACACGCATTATTGCGGTAATTGCCGACATTTTACTGCTATTTTGACAATCACGCCAAAGGATTCGGTCGGTGGCACGGCACACGAAACCGCTGACGGGTTAAGGAGGTCGAGGGTTAGGTCATCAGGTTTGGCATTCGAAGCCAGTGCTCCGTAAAACGACAATTATTTGCAAAAAGAGTTGAGCTTTGTGTCGTTTATGCTGTCTCATTCGTTTTAAAAAGAGGGATGAAAATTGGCAGCATTGTCACCACGTCCCGTCGTGCATGGCGAGAAATGTGGCACACAGCGGCGTTCACAGCTTGTCAAAAACAAACACGCCTAAAATGCCAAAACCTCGAAATTGGCAACCATGACTTGACGAGTCTAATTGCGATCGACGCTGGTCGTTTTTGCACGAAGACTAAAAGATTGTATGAAAGAAAACCTTTTCTATATAGTATATGTTCTTGTAACTATATAGCAAAAAGGTTCTGTGATGATTGTCTGTTTTGTGGGAAAAACATTAATAGGAAAAACGTGGCATATTTCCACACAGTATTTGACATGTTCAAATGTTGGCGTTGCAAATGAGGATGTTGTTAGCAAACTGTCAGAGTGAAAAACGTAGAGGTTCAGAATACTCTCAATGCATGGGTGAGAACACACTGAATGCTTACTTTCGACGTGCTTCTTTCAGCTTCTTTTCTGCTTGTTTTCATCTTCATGTTTTCAGCTTTGGGGTGCACAATGAACGCTGATATCAGCGTGATGGTCCGCGTGCTTGACGGCGCCCCTGCATGCGTTATGCTAGGTGAAACATTCCGCGTAAAACCTTGCACATGCGCATTAGCATCTCATGATGAGTGCAGGACACGTTTTTACGGTACATAAGCGGCATACAATCGATGTAGCCATCTGGAAAGTGATCTGTGTGCCACTCTGTGTCTCACAAATCTGCTTTCAGAGCCTGCCTCGGCTAGGCTTTCTTTGTGTGGACCCGCATTTAAAACGCATGCCGCATTCTTATCCCGCTTAGTGGCGCTAGTGTACGCCGAGTGGTAAGCATTCACTGTGTTCTCACCCATTGGCTTATAAACAGCGACAACCTCGAGCGTATATTTTCAAACCAACGAAAAATAAGTGCCATTTGTATAAAGCTGCTTGCTATCTGAGCTTTTATTATACATGTACATTTATACAATGGAACCTCATTAAGACGAACTCGCTTTACTCGAATTCCTGATAGAACGAACTCGATCTTCAGTCCCTGTCCTAGTATGGTATGGACGATTATTGTTAAATTCTTTGTTAATGATGTTCATTCGCACGATGTTTCGTTAAAACAAACTTTTGACAATATGAAAAGATAGGCAACTTATTCAGGCGAATTCCTCGATAAACGTTGCAACACCTTCCCATTCATATACATGTATATACACGTGGAGTATAGCATTTTACTAAAACTTCTATGAAACTTTAGTTGTTATAGTCTAAACCGTGTTTCGTCAGACTTCCGATAATACGAACTGTACTCATCTCAAGTCTGGTTTTGGTTAGTTTCTTCCAAAATGCCATCCGCTGGACAGTGGTCAGTTGGCTTTTTTTATTACGAGCCCCGAGACCTCGTTTCCAGGCACGATTCTCTCTGAGATCGTGGACGCGCCGCAATAATTGGTAACACGATTAGCTCAAAATTCGGTTGTGTCTAAATGTTGACGCCGTCGCGCCACCTCCACTCGTACCGATCGTCGTTATCGCATTTGCATTTTGGGACAGCGATGAAAATGTTGCGTTCGTGCCCATGTGCATGCCACGGAGCGTATGCTAATTTGGCTGATTTTTTGTCAAGTGTGGGCGCCCCCCTCGCTTAGCCTATATGAGACCGAGATGACGGGCGCTTTTTTAGGACACGACGCTCTCACTTGGCCGAAATTCGCTCTCTTAAGTCGAGTCTACGTGAGCTACATTTCACCCGGACGGCGAATACTGAAAATTAATATACGCCCTACATAGGATCAGGGGGTGCATTGCTTCGTGCGACGACATCGTGGACACATTTTAAATTAACCTAAGTTCACCACGTCAAAATATTGCTTTTAAAAACGAACATTTTACAGCCTTTCGTTATAGCGTATATAACGATTCGTGATCCCAACGCCATCTTTTATGAATTCCGCGCAACGACAACACGTGGGGATTGTTTAATATGAGAACAGCGCATCACTTTATGTGTATATATACAGTATACAGCATGAGTAAAAAGTCTGTTACCCCCCAAAATAAACAGAATGGGTGCAAATACGAAAAATTGGATATGGGGTAGGCTACATGTACAGTAGTAACCATTGGGTTCGAAATGCAATGGGGCCCAAACCATTAGTTTAACGGCTCCATTTGCATTACCGTAAATACGGAATTAAGCGCCGGGGCGCTTATTTGCACAGTCCGGGAGACCCCCCCGGCGATTAAATGAGGTAGGCGGCTATTGCAGGTCCGGCGCTTGTTTAACATTGCAATAAAA
>JAQGAO010003343.1:0-17217 GCA_034697705.1 Ommatoiulus sabulosus | reverse complement strand
TTACATTACCACCAGGATTAGGACCAATCTGACGTTACTGCCATCAGGGGGAACCAGCATCATTAAAAGGGGTATACAGGGTGGAAGAAAAGTGTATCTTATCGATTTTGCTTCAAAATAATGGCCGATATCAACATTCTGATAATGGGAGTGTATAGTAATGTGCCCCGGCACTATCCAATGATGTCAAACGTGACCTTGAGGGTCATCATTAAGGTCATTTAATTTCTAACCCTTAAAAGGTTAATGATACAACATAACACGTCCAATTAGGAAGTTGTAGGGCATGGCAAAATTAGTCAAAATGCATTGTAAAACGTAAGATAATGATAACTTTGTAAGAGGATATTTCACTTACAAAATATCAACATGCCCTGGAATGTTGCTCACCAGCAATGCTTACCTGTATTGCACGTTGCTTTCAATAGGGGGCAAAATTAATAACATTTTTTTGTATCATTAACCGTTTAAGGGTTAGAAATTTAATGACCTAGATGATGACCCTCAAGGTCACCTTTGACATCATCGTTGGATAGCGCCAGGGCACATTACAATACACTCTTATTAGCAGAATGTTGATATCGGTTATTATTTTAAAGCAAAATCGTTAAGATACAGACTTTTCTTCCACCATGTTTAAGGACCAGCAGAAGAAGAGCCAAGGAGTTAAGCTCCAGCCACGACTTAGGAGACCAGCAATCTGATTTCCTACCTTATCTGGGATAATTCCGCAGCCACCATAAAGGTGTATTATTCCAATACCTCACATGCAAAACCATAAAAAGAAGTTGCCTTGTTAAATGCGCACAAATACCTAAGGAACCATTCTCCTGTAGTCACTTATTCACCGCAGTATTCAGGCCCTCGAAAAAGTGGCTGACATTTATTTTCGGGATCCAGCACCCTTCTGTCTATTCTAATTAGTTCCAGGCCCAGGATCCTAAGGTGAGCTATTTCACCGCGCTAACCCGATAGTGGTGTTCGTGGCGCATATTCACCGTGCAACTTTCGGTGACCATCCCTCATCTAGAGACAATGACTAGAAAGCTCATAACCTTCTTAAAACTTACGTTCTTACCGAAATAGTCGTTTGTTTGATGGCCCGGCGGACTTCTTCAGGTTCATGCGCGCGTTTTTACAAGTGTTATAGTTTTATAAACAAGACGTTTATTTCACATGGAATACCAATGGTTGACCTTGAATAAAAAACAAAATTCCATATAATACATTACGATGAAGCGTACAATGTCAAATGTTAGTTCTAACTCCTACGGTATTAACGGGTTTAGGATCCATACGAATAATATATAGCATATATTTGCATAGACAGACAAATATGCGAAATTTGCGAGGTTAGATGATGCATTCTAAAAAACAACCTTTTGACTTCACCCACTATTTTGTTAATAATATTACAATTAGATAATCTATACATGCTGTATTTCATCGAAAGCATGCAAAATCTTACACAAAACACCTGTCCAATACTTTTTTATTTTTAATTTAATACCCGGAATGGAACTGAGTGTACTTACCTATTGCAATTAAACTTCTATCGAAAAATAGCTCATCTTTGGAAACAAATCGTCGCCATCAAACACCGTGCAGTGTGCAGTCGAATGTCACAGCCGTGCTACTACTGTGGCGGTACATCCCAATGCGTGATGCAATGAGGATTTTACGGAAGTACTGTTATGAAAGGACCCCATTTTGTAAAAAATGGCACATTTCTATTAAACGAAATTTACACCAATGTATTTAGAAAATTGCATATCATTTCTTAGCTACACGGTGTCTGGTAATCACTAAATTATTGTGAGGTTGGGGCCACGCCTAATTAACCCCCAACCTAGCCTAACCTCACCCCAAAGAAGGAAACTCCTCGAAACTAGATGAATGAACGAAAAGTTTATTCTAAAGGTCCCAACAGGGGACAGCAAAACACGCGTAAAACAATGGGAAAGGCGGGGGCGACCAACAGGGCAGCCTCCCGTAACAACAACAAAAGGGGCACGTAGGCCAATACTCACAACCACAAGGAACAGGCCAATCCGGCCTCGCGACGTATTTAACCGCACAGAACACACCCCAAAGGGTAAGGGCCCAACCGGGTCCTGAGGAGAGCCAAGGGCAGCCGAAGCCACGGCTATAACACCGACCTAACCCGGACGACCTCTCGTCCAGCCAACCTAAGCGGCCGTAATCCAGCCAGGGAGTGAGCGCCCAGCTGGGCAGCTCACTGGCTTAAATAGCCCAGGCTGCATTCCTACCTGGAATGCAGCATGACCTTTACTCCGGGTGCGGCTACCCTTGACAATTTTTTCTTTAGTATTTAGTTCCCGAATCCGTGAAGAGAAACAAATGAATTGATCCAAAATTTGGTTTTGGAAATTTGAATAAATATGATTGTGGATTTAAATCATGGCACTGTAGAATTTTATAACAATTTTGTTGTTTGTACAGGTTTCCCCTAGAAACGTCATATTTAACTTCTCCGACTTTGTCAGGTTTTTAAGAAAATTTCCCTGACTAATGATAATGTCAAAATTGAAATATCTCAACGTTATCCACGATTTTGTAAAATCGACATAGGAAAATATTGAAAAAGTTTAAAATTATTAATATAGGAAAATTTAGAAAATATTATAACATTAGCATTTCAGAAAAAATATTGAAAATGGTACAAATTCATATTCGGAAGTTGAAAGTTTGGCAAATTTGTACTCGAAAAAGCTTGATAATTTTGAAAATTTTATCTTTGAAAAAATTAAGAATATTGCAAATTTCTCCTGTTGCAAATTCGTGTTTTGACAAGTTGGAAAACTTGCCAAAATTGTCCTCGTAAGCTGTCAAAAATTTTACAAATCTGTACTTGAAAACTGTTAAAAAACTTGCCAATTTTTGCTCGAAAAACGGGAAAATCTTTGCAATTGGGCCTTGAGCTAATCACGTAGAAGCATTAATTTTGGATTGTGACAAAATTAATACGTTGAATTTCCCCGACTTTTGCAAAATAAGTCATTCTTTCCGGACATATAAATTCAAGTCAACTCAGTAGCCTACTCTACTGTCAGCAGACAAATGCCATAAGGTAGAGGGGTCTCGCCCATTTTCAGGAGAATGCTCCTACGCCAGTTGCGATCGACTTCATGCATCATTTTTAAATTGAATTTGTAACAAATTTGAACTATTTTTCTAAAGATTATTCTATAGTCAAATCGCATGCAAAAAGACGGACCAAAAGTAAGCATCCGTCTTGCACGGAGCTCGGTCAAGGATTTAGAATGGTCATACCTACTTCTAGAGTGATTATTAAGCACGAAAATATAGGAAACTATGTGCGAATTGCAAGGAAGGGAAAGCGTTTAAATAATCCCATCGATAAAATTTCTCGTCTGACCTTTAATGAATCCCAATTTAAAGAGTGAATCATCTCTGTCACACTCGTTGAATGTTAAAAATTGCCCTTAACAAATCTGGCTGCTCTACGTTGGATCATTACGAGTTACGGCTAATTTCCTTTACATTTCCTTCTCAGGCGTTGGTTTGCTGCCCCAATAATATTGATTAAATGATGATTCCAGGAAAGATCATTAGAGATATTTACTCCTAGATATTTGACATTTTCAAGTTCCCTGACTTTTCCAGGTTTTCTAGGTCTGGAAGTACCCTGTTGTACTGATATTTCTTTTTTTAATATGGAGGAGGGGAGGGGCGTTTAGGAAAGGTATTTGCCCCAGGTACAGAAAAAACATAGTTTCGGTGCTGATTTTACTTAGAAAGGAACGTGATTCTTCATAAATATCGCAACCATGTGTTTCTTCGAGAGCCTTCAAACTTGGATTTTTTTGGATAAATGCAATGTAATTTCGCGTACCGATCCTGGTTTAAACTAGTTTAAAGACTTATGACTCATTAAATGATTTCACATCAAAAATCGCATTTTCAGCATTACAAAAATGCAGTAGTAGATTTGGCGCTTTAAAAACAATTACGAATTCATATGGACATATTTGGCGAAATTAAGTTCACTTTTTCAGTCCACACAGCTACAGATATTCATTTAGAGGCTAGGTTATCAAAATGACGTAGGCCTATATGATTTTAAAAACTAACATCTAAAAACCTACATAAAATACAATTAAATAATATCGTTGTACAAAGCACTTGCAGATACATTTAATTTGTTGCATAGGTAGAATCATAAGACGCAAAATAAGGATCGCTAAACTTCTGGCCATCATTTTCCTTTTTGCTTTGCTAAGCATTCAAAGGGTAAAAGGAAAATCAGGAATAGTTCGCCCTGGGGTTTATCCAGGACGTTGCCAAAAGGGACACGTTTGGGACCACGAAAGACAAAAATGCGTGCCAATATTTTGAAAATCAGGTAATTCTGGTGGAATTAAAATTTCAAAAAAATAAATTTTAACGTGAATTTGATCTAAGACTAATTTCCGAATGACCATTTTTTGGTTATTAATCAACCTTGATAAAATAACTTGGCTATAAGCAGCTCTTTGAGCATTTATACTAATAGGTCGGATATGATGATGTGAAAAGCAAAGGAAGTTTAGTTTTCCATAGGAGTGCATGTTAAATTTTACGGATATTGTGATGCTGGTTATAATAATAATCCGCATTTAGTGAGGGGGGTTTTGGTACAAGTATGTGTATATGCGATTGGCTATAATGATCTGGTTTCCCATCATTGTGACGATGGAAAACCTTATCAAATTGCCCAAAAAGAAGTAAATTGGAAAACGACATTTAATTTAAAGATGGGCGTATTATTTTGCATCACAGCTCTAATCTGTCTTGCAACGTCTGCGTCACAGTTTGCAGAGGGTTCAAGAATCAAACCGGCTACTTTCATTCTAATGGATCAAGACCACTATGGAAGGATCTTCCCTCAAAAGTGTCAAAACTTCGTTTAGGATAACAACAGGCGAGCTTGTGACATGAATTGGGTGTACGGTACAATCCCTGCAACCGCTGTTGCAGGGACTGTAATGGGTGCAATGGAAGGGCGGGTTAAATAAGGGTTAAACAGCGGGTTAATCCCAGGTTAAGGTTAACCTCTGTTGGTGCAACCGGCCCCTAGTATCATACTGGACCAGTATATATTGGTTTTTCCAATAGGGCTCTAGGGAGTAAACTGAGATTGATGATCATGATTTCAAGTAAAATTTTGGTAAAGCCAGAAAACAAATCATCAGGAAAACACGATTACGGCACCTTGTTTAAAAATGTTACTGTATTTGCATAGTTTATAATGCTGTGGAAAAAAAATGCTTGTAAAGTATATTTAAAAAATGTACCTGCTATTTTTGGAAAGTTCCATTTCAGCAATAATAAATCATGAACACTAAGGGTTATTTTCTGAGGAGCTGTGCTATATGCGAAAGTAGGCCATTAAGTGCTCTATTGAGTGGTAAAATGCTTGGTGAGAATAAAGTTTAAAAAACCAACATCAATTATGTACCGTTGAATGATTAATGTGGACAAAACTTAGCACATGTAGGCCTACCAGCTTTAATATCATCGAATGCCATCGGATGTGTGCGTACCACCTGCATGACAATCACAAGGTTTTATACTGCCATGGCATATGGAAATTTAAATAGATTTGCATGATGTTGCGGTATTACTGGTACACATCGATCAAGGTCCATAACAGGAAAAAAGATATATTGAAGTATCTGATCGTAACGATTAAACAAAATACACATGCATTAATCATCAATCGAAGATGAGCAAATGATTATCCTCGGTCTATTTATAAGCACCGATCTAGCAGCAAATACATGCTGTATATGAAAGTTATTTTAAAAAATGATCATAAAGAAGGCATATTCCAGGTAAGAAGCACTATTAAATAGTATTGTTGTACAAAGCACTTGCATATACATTTAATTCGATGCATAGGTGGAACCATAAGACGCAAAATGAGGATCGGCAAACTTCTGGCCATCATAATTTCCTTTTTTGCTTTGTTAAGCATTCAAACGGTAATAGGAAAAACAGGAAAGCATTTGAAGTTTTTGAAGCTTGGAGTTCATCCAGGAGGTTGCCAAAAGGGATATGTTTGGGACCCCAGAAGAAATATGTGCGTGCCAGAATTTAGAAAAAAAGGTAATTCTGATGGAGTTAGAATTTTAAAAAAAAATTTAACATCAATTTGATCTAACACTAATTTCCGAATGATTATTTTTTTTAATTATAAATCCACCTAGATTAATTAACTTGGCTATGAGCAGCTTTTTGGGAATTTATACTGACATATGTAGCTTTAAAACATGAAATACAGTAACAAAATAACGTAAGCATTTTTCGTCCAATTTTCCTAACATTGACCTAACTTTATCTAACAGGTAGGCATTGAAGGGAGTCTTAAACTACAAATATTACTTAAACATTACTGCATTTAAAATTCGGTCCCCGATAAGTTGATACTAAATGTTCATAATTTCTTCACGAAATTACTCACTTGCCATATCATTTATTAATTACTTAAAACAGATTTTCAGATCGATTCGCAATGCATGTTTTCTTAGACATTCATGTTCGACTTGGTTTAGAAATAAAAATTTCACAAAACAATTTACCAATAAACTTAAACCAGTATGCAAATTAGAAAGGCGCCGCATTATTTATTCAAGGAAGCCCTTCAATGTGACGCCAACAAGAAAAGCAATAAGTATGCAGTTGCATGCAAACAAGATGTTCATGTCTAAGATATGGTTGAACTTTTAATAGTTTTCTTCGGCTGGAGAGTGAAGGAAGTTTCATTAAACGTTTTCTTAACAACCGGTTTTACAATTTGAAAGTGAAACGAGCCTGGAGAAAAAAGCAAAATTTGAAGAAATAGTGGTAAGTACAAAATGACTTTTTATAAAAAGTGAATAACGTTTGGGAATGCATATTAAAATTAAAATATTAAAATGCAATTTAATATGTCGTTGTTGTTAATTGTAGGATTAAAACAAATTATATATTTGCTAAAGGAAGTAAATTTTAAAAATTAGGTTTCCGTTAGCGATGGGCATATTCCTCTTCATCACAGTTCTAATCTGTTTTGCTACGTTTACGTCACAATTTGCTGAGTGCAGGCATCTTCAATTCGAAGTGTCAATCAATATATTTTTGGGACAACAGCAGGCAGAAGTGTGCAATGGCTTGGGGTAAAATTTTAAAATATGAGTCCATTCTCGTGAAATATAGAATAACGTTAAAGCTACACTTGTACTCTGCCTAATCACTGTAATAAAACAGTACACGATTTTACAAAAGCGTGTTGAATATTCAATTTAGCTACATTCATCGTGCATTTTTAAATAGATTTCAGGCAAATTTTAAAACAGTTTATGCTCTAGGCACCTCCGAAACTCAAATTTTAGAATACTGCGCCTTCTCGCTTCTTTCTTTAAAACAAATAAATGTACTGAATTTAGTATTTTCTAAATATTCTAGAAGGCGGTTTATACAGTATATCGAGAAGGTATGCAAAACATACCGGTGCATTAAATAAGTAAATAATACCCTAAACAATGTAAGTGCAGCACATTCTGAACATGTCTTGAAAGGAAAACTTTGGATATTGAATAGATTTACCGGTACTCCTTAAAAAGTAAAAAGGGAACATTAAAATGGGAACTATATAGTTGTTCACTGTTCTGTCTCCCAAATAATGGAAACCTGTGGTGAAAAACACCTCTTCCACTCCGTTAGATCATTTTTGAGAGTATAGCGACGTTGAGGTAATGATCATAAATTATAATCAAATTTAGTTAGAATGCTGTTAACAATAATGTCAAAAAACTGATCTACAATAACAGAATTGTAGCTTATTTTCAGTGAAAACGTCAGTTTTTGTAACATTAACCTTTGGTGTTATTTGAGAAAAAAAACACCAAAATCAATGAATTTGTAGCAGATTTGTAGAAACGTTTAAACCAGTAGGCCTATGTAAATCTAAAAACCTGAATTATTCGTGACAAGATGCCATTCAACGTGACATCATGCGCAAGAAACTTTTTCCTATACATGTACGTCCTGCATATAGGAGCATATTCAACAGTTTTAAATCATTGAAGAAAATAAGTATTCCTGAGAAAGCGAAACAAGATCATTGGCTAAGCTGCCTTTGTAGTGGTGAGAGCAACCACACTTTCCATTAACATTTTAAATTGAAACGCGCTCACCTTCGTTTATTATTTAGTTCCAAGAATTTACCAACCCTAGCAGAGAACAGATACGAATTCGTCAAAGGAACCAACTTGGAAAATGAAATTTTCGTATTCCATATGGATATTCATCCTAATCTCAATGCTGAACTGCTCACAGCCGTTTACACTGCCTTTTGCAACGGATACAAGAAGAATTAAACGCGATCACAACTGCACCGAGCAACCACAAGAAGGCAAATTTGAACAACAAGGCGCGTTTGATACATTGAAATTGTGCCGAGAAAATCATGTCTGGGATGACGACAGAAAGGACTGTGTGCCCGTCTGGAATTAATTCAGACAAACAATCTTAATACAATTGTTCAAAATCATTTTCTTATTTCGGCAGTTGCGAAGTCATGCGTGCATTTCTTTAAAAAAAAAAACAGCAATAATCTTGATTGAATTTTTAAACCAAAATTAACAACATATATATACTGTATGTATTGATCACAGTTGGAAATAAATCAAACAACAATGACTCTGCGTTGGAAAAATCTGTGTCCAGGATACGTCTCAGGATCTCATAATGCACACCCAACTGATGAACAAATCACATATGCATGAAATTGTTGAAATAGGAGCGACAGTAAATTTAGAAATGAACGCTGATGATGTGGAGGAAGTCGAGAAATCACATTCCACTGAGCTATCAAATATTAATTACGGATAGCTTGGAAGATGAGAATGGTAAAGATGACGTCACAAACTTCAACTATAAAATTGAGTGAAATTGAATTTCCTGATGAAAATTGACGAATTAGCTTTGAAAGACCCAAATGTTGAAAAGAAGTGCTACAGTTTATAGATTTGTCCGCAAACAATTAACATATCACAAACAAATTATAGAAAAAATGGCCAGATCTTTTTAAAAAAAATTGGATTAAAAATTTCAAGTTTTGAACAGGCAAGGATCGAATTAATTATTTATACATTGATTCCAATGGGATAACCATCCATATTCAAAATGTGAACATTCAAGTTACGAACAGGTTTGTTGTAACCAAATATGTTCGTTATGCGAGGGAATTGTCTGTACTGTACGTTAATTTTGATCTCGCCCTAACCCAGTATGGCCTATACATGTACTTTGTACGTCCCATATCAGGTGCTCTACTGTCATAATTACTAAAACAATTGCAAGTGAAAAATCGTAGTCATATTATTCTGTCCATGCAATGTTTTCATCTTCAACTCACAATTAAAGATGCATTAACGTTTTAACAATCGTTTATAAACCAGTTATGATATGGGAAAAGCACGCAATTATTCATTCTATAAAATGCCAATTAATGTCATTAATCGCCATGCGTGGAAAATAAACTAACTTTGAATAGTATGTCCTTCAACGTGACACCAACAAGGAAAACATTAAATAAATGAAGCTGTATTTAAACGTACGACACTCGTCGAGATTATAATCGAATTCGTTGATCGCAACTTGACGGAAGTTTTTTAGCAATTGTTTTCTTTGCTAGATGGTCTTGTCATTTGGGAGAAAGACAGAGCCTAGAAGAGAGTGCCCATTCTTAAGAAAAATATAGTGGTAAGAGAAAATTATTCTTTACCTTTTTAAAATATAGGGTTTTGGACCCTATAGTGATTGTTATAGTGATATGATTGTTAATTCATGATGAGTGTTATCATGAATTAACAAACAGTAGCGTTAAATAAACAGCAAAGTGGATATTTTTTTTAAAATTAAAAAGCAAATAAATTCAACACGAGTATTTGTTGTTGATTTTAATTGTAGGAAAACCTATTATCAAATTGCGCAAAAAGAAGTAAATTGGAAAACGAAATTTAATTTAAAGATGGGCGTATTATTTTGCATCACAGCTCCAATCTGTCTTGCAACGTCTGCGTCGCAGTTTGCAGAGGGTTCAAGAATCAAGCCAGCTACTTTCACAACGCCAAAACCAGAGTTCTTTCTTCTAATGGATCAAGACCACTTTGGAGGTAGGTATCTTCCCTCAAAAGTGTCAAAACAACTTCGCTTGGGATAACAACAGGCGAGCTTGTGTCATGAATTGGGTGTACGGTACAATCCCTGCATCCGCTGTTGCAGTTAGTAGGATTTCACCCAACCATGGTTAACGCGATAATACTAGTAAAAACTTGTATGTTTTAATTTGTAAAAACCCAAAGAAAATTGAGTTTAATAAACTCCGAAAGGATGCATTCAATCATTGCCTTTTTTGAGCAACAATCTAAGGCGAAATTATAATAATCCTGTTTAAAATACTTGCAAGGGCTATCAAAGATTTTTGCTAATGGTCGACATTTTTCTAAAAATTCTTAGTCATTCCTATTCATTTGACTAGCCGGCATATAGACTACTGCAGCTCGAACACTTATTTTTCTGCTAATGAAACTCCGCCCTGTGAAAATGCATTGTGTAGCTTGTGCAGACATTTTTCTGTTTTCGTTGCAGATTGCGCCCAGTGGTAATCAGATACTAATGTTATTCGAGTGGCATTGAAGCATGCAATAAATAGCACATATTTCAAAATATGCATAAACGGTGACTTCATGTACCCTCCAACAATCCCCTGCCCACTACTTTTCTATAACACAGGAACATGCATTTAATATCATCAAATACAACAGACTTATTAAAGTATTGTGAAATGAAAGTGCACGTGAACACGCAATCAGAAAACCTTCAACGGATGGTACTGAATCACCCGATAAAATAGGACGTTTGCTGGCACTGCGCAATAACGTGTTGGTATGTTGAAAGGAAATCGGGCATTGTAATCTACTGCAACATTGTGAGTGGATAACTGATACATAAAGGTAAGAACAACATCTGTTATTATCGATTTGAAAATTCAAGTACACGTAAACCGTTGTCCAGACATTCCGTTTAGTCTAGACCTGCTCCAGTCCAGGCAGGTTCATTTCAATACAGCTCCTTGATGAAGGCCATGCCTTTATTTTACTCATTTAGGAGTTGGGCTAGCTAACATTAGCAAATGTATTGTGTACATGCATGCATATTGTTACGATATTGTCCTAGAATAGCTGATATGGTTCGCAAATGGTTCGAAACGTACATCGGCATAGCAATTTAATTTCCTTCCAGCTTTTCGATGAATAATTTCCGTCCAATTGTTAAAAAACATTACACCTATTCTAGAAAAAGCTGAAACTCTGCATTGCATAAATGACACAACTGTAGGTATATAGCAAATATTTAAGAAATTATGCATTTAGATTGACCAGATTTGAAAAAAAATGAAGTGTTTGTTGGAAAATTTATGTTGAGTTTCATATTTTTAGATATGTCATTGACTTCAAGAATTCAACGACACTAACTTTGTGTGAAGAACTACAGACATCGCCTAGCATAAAGAGGTAAATATTAAAGCAACAGTATTAAAGCAAGTAAGGGAAAAAAATATTGAAATAATTCTTACTATTGAAGCTACATACTGAGTACTGAAACATTTATTTAAACAGGTTGACTGACTCAAATAATATCGATTCCACCGAGTACTTGCCATTTAGAAAAATTATGGATTTTTCTAAGGTGATGGGAATTCTTACAATAATGACACTAACTGCCACACTATCATCATCTCAAGATAGCAGCAATGAAGGCAGCCCGATTTCCAGGATTTTAACAAGTCTGAACTTGAGCTACCCATTATTGACAGCAAAAAGCAGTTCAATAACTTGCGTTTTATGTTCAAGCTGCAAAAGTGGTTTCCTCTGGGACGAAGCACGACAAAGATGCGTTCCAGAGTTCTGATAGCATAATGATTTTTCAAAAATATTTTTTTCTTCCAATAAATGGCTAAAAATTGGCATTCGCACTTAGAATATCTTCATGTACTAGCCCAACCGCATTTATAACAAGATCGTACATGTTATTGAAAAGTGAGCCTTACCTTATTCATCAGGTGCTTCAATCGTATTGATTGACTCCAATCTTCGTAAATGTGACTGCCAAATCTACATTTCAACACTCCCCTGAAGATTTTGCAGCATTCAACTCGTTTAAAATGCGACCTTCCAAGTAAAGAGAACTTCTGTTTCACTTTCTTTATCACGTAAGATTTGATGGCATGCAGCAATTATTTCTTCCTAAGGGACAACATAGAAACTAATTACAATACATCCATTACAATTTGTATTCAAGTAACTTTAATTATAACGGCCCGGGTTATTAGAGTGCCCAACAAATATTTCAAGTTTTCCGATTTAAATTATTAACCGTAATATAACAAAGATGCAACATATCGAGTAATCCACATAACGCTTTCTTTTATAAGTACACATGTATAGGAACACAAAGTTATATTGGTATTTTGCGTAGAAAATGATATAAAAAATCATTGAAACCCAATCAGAAAATTGCATTGACCCGGGTTGGAAAATCATTTATGGCCGTGTATACCATATTTTGCCTCATGAATGTACGTTGCTGGCCATACATGTCCATATATGAACTTTTTCATAAACTGTATACAGTAAGTATTTTAAATACTTGTTAATGCATGGCCGTATTTTTTCCACTTTGTTGTATACTGTACCTGTATACATTACAGGCTAAAAATTTAAGTTATCTAATTAATACCGTAGTTGGGGAAATTATTATCCATAACCGGTGTATATACAGGTACAGTGTATGTTGCATATAGGCATACTGTATATACAGTATATTTACACGAATACCAAAAATACATTATCCTATTTACAATCCTATCGCGACTGACGTTTAATATGCCATGCGTAGTAAATATTGATTCCGCGACACTTGCATTTCATTCAAGTTCAACGAAATTTATTACATTTTCAATTCCAGCTGTATACTAAACAAGTCGAGGTCATAACCTTATGAAGACCTACACGTATATACATGTATATTATTCAAATTGAGTATATGTTCGACCCAAAACAAAATGTTACAGGTCATTGTTATTGAAAATGTCAAGTTGAACAATGTAAATTTGACAGTAATTATTTAAAAAAAATACCGGCCAAAATTTTGAAAATTAGTTTAAAATTATTACATGTATGGCAACGAAGATTCATATAAAGGGGCAATTAATCTATTGTGATACGATTTTATTAAGCGTAACTTACATTCCCTTAGCCAGTAAACTGTATTTTAGGATATCAAAAAGTGACATATTTAACGGGAATGCCGTCAAAAAGCAATTGAAGAAAAATAACGATTGTGCAATCGGTATTTCGATGGATTTCTAAATGCAATACATCATTTTGCCTTAAATGCAATGTACAAGTAGGCCTACAGTCCTTTCTCATTTTGTAAAGTATACTTTTCAAGTAAAACAATTTTTAATTTTATAAACGTATGCCAGCTGAGGAATCATCTGCTTATTGTGTGGTAAAATTCTTCTTAAGAAAAATGTTGAAATAACAACGGTAAATATTACATATGTGTGCCGGTAAATTAATTCTTTTGACAAAACTTGGTACATACAGTATTCCCGTTTTAACCATGAATAGCTATCCATCAGATGTGCGTTTGCTTACTGTCAAACGCAAGGTTACTAACGCTATGATATATTCCAATTCGGCCGATTTAACATATAGCTAGTCACCAACAGCAAACACATGCATTAAACATCGGCAAGTGAAAGTATATCAACTGCTGAACATCTTTGGGCTACACACGTTGGATGAATTTGCAGCAAGGTGCACGGTAACCTCAATATATAAAAATTAATTTCAAATAACCATATAAGAGGCTCATACAAGGTAAGGTAAACGCTTTAACAGCATGCTTTAATTATAGGGAATCCCTAAACTTTGTGTGTACAGTAGGATTATAGTCTGGAAACCTTACTTTTTTTCAAGAAAAAGTGAGGATATTGTTGAATTCTTTTAAAGCTGTAAAGATGCTAATTAAGTAATCAGTTTTATTTCGGAGGATTGATAAATTTCCGTTGCAATCAATTACTAACATTTATGAACATTTGCACTTGAATCATAATGTTACACAGCACATGTATAATGTCATGGAATTGAACAAATCGCAATTTGACTAATATCATGATTGTATAATTTCCTTTAGGATCAGCTGAATTTCCCCCACTTTCGGATATTTCAAGGAGGAATTAAGAACGATGAACTATTCTACTCTGATAAACTCCTTGGCAGTGCTGATGTTAGCTATACTAATATCGTCTTTCGAAGGAAACCCTGCAGTAAACAGACTGAATGCCAGGTTTCTACCTCCCCTGAGCACAAGTGATCATTTGGAAAATGGAATTGACATGGGGCCATTGACAACAACGAAAAAATCAGCATGTATTCTTTGTGGAACATGCCCAAATGGTTATATATATGACTCCAGGCAAGGAAGATGCGTTCGGGAATTTTAATAACATCGAATTAGGAGATGTGATCTTCATATCCTAGCTCCCACATTTATTTTTATTTAGATTTTTGTTTTATGCACTTCAACGTTTTAAATATTTACGATTTTAGTTTCGAACTGTTTTATGGTTTGATCAAACGTCAAGTTTCGATCCTGATATACTGCACATTATCTGTAATACTAAAACTATACATTGGGTACAGCAAAAAAAAAAGAAATATACAGTGCTCAACATAAATGATGGGACACAAATAATTAAGTAAACAATTTAATTAATTATTTAATTACTGAATGTATATGTAAAATTAAAAAGTATGATATTGTGCGGCATCGATTTAAACATAAACGTACTTTCTCCTGTCAAAAAAGGGGATATAGGACAGTGTTGGGGTCTGTTCGGTTCAATGTTTGAGTAAAACTCTTTTGGGGTTAAATTATCGTGGACATAAGCCATGCAAACATTTCCTGTATGAAAATGTTGCATGGATGTAGAAAAAAAATCATGGTGATTCTCTGTATGTCTAATGTGAAATATATTAGGTGAATTATTTAATACGTTGTCTTCATTTATAATTTTTAGGCTTAAGATTTCATAAAGGTAACTAGATAAGTTACTTTTATTAAAGTGTGCAGTATGAAATATGACGCATATCTGAATTTCAGTTAATGATAAATTTGACCCATGGACAACCGATCGATGCATCAGCATATATGGCCGTGGACAACATCAAGAGACTAATGATCACACAGCTAGAAGTTAGCAATAGGTGACGCTAGTTTGCAGCAATGAATGTATTAGGAGAAACCTTTGGACTAGCGTGCACTCAGTTTGACTTGCAAGAGAAAATGAACCTAAAAGTTGAACACCTGTGAGCCTCTCATTAAATAGGATGAGTCTAAACCAAACAGGTAGCTAGACATGTAGCTGGGTTGTGCTAAAGTAGGTTGGACAGGAAAAGAAATCAAGCGCAAAAATCTGTCCCAATACAATAAAGGTGAACGAACGAACAGAGTCTACAGGTAAGTAGCAAGCTTTTACTCCTGACTTTTCACAATGTTGCATGTAAAGACTAAATTTTAATGGTCTGCCCGGCCTGGCCTGACCGATCATTAAATCACATGTACAAACAGTTAAAAGATTGATTAAACTAGCTCAGTTTGGAGCAATATACTGAGACTGTATACGATGTTAAACGCTTTTTTGTATTTCGTTGATCGGCGATCTAAACAACAGTCGCGTATGAAAATAAGTCGAAAATTAAATGTTTGAAGGTGATCGGGTTTCTGAATTGAAACAATTTCGGAAAAAGAAAAACTGCACGATCGACAATTAAAACAGAAAAAAAGAACCAATTTACAACTTTTGTCTCACTAAAATAAAACAGATAATGGAACAAACGTGCAACTTGATGTTCAACCTTGACCAAGGAAGGCGATATTTTAAAACCTAATTTATGTCAAAGAAATATACAGTGACAGTCTTGGTTCTCTTACAATTTAGATAAAATCAGAGATCCATATTTTACACAATAGCATGTTTTGCACGAGGTTCTTTTTATTTCATTTGTGACATTTGTTATACGGCTTGCATACAGTTTATATAGGAGACTTTAAAAAAAGTTAAAACTTATTCCTATGAGCTGAAACACAGCCTGGAAACAATCTATTCGATATCACTTAAAATTCCAATTGCCTTGTTAAAAATTGTGAAAATTATTGTGATTTCTATGCTGCATTTAAAATACTATACAAATGTAGTTTTCACCATTGTTTTCACGTATTTCGGCAAACGTTGGTATAATTTTCAGTATGTTCAAAAAAATACTAATATATTTGTGTTTTTTCATGCATGTTCAGATTCAAAGGAAAGGCAACATTCGCACAGGTCACTCGAAAGTACGCCTCTGAAGAACAATGCAACTTTCTACCCTGATGATTTCATTTGCATTTCTCACGTTAACGTTTCTGCAATTTTCATCTTGTGAAGAAGACGCCAATGTAACCAAACCAAAGCCGGGATTTTTATCAAAGTTGAACTTGAGCGCTATACTTGAATCGGGGCAAGTGGGGACAAAGCCAAATCGAAATAAACAGTCATGCATCTTTTGTTCAAACTGCAAAAGAGGGTATCTTTGGGATTCTTCTCGACGGCGATGCGTTCCGGAATTCTAAATCAACAATTCATTGCAAATCCTTCACGAATTTGCTCATTCTGAGCATATAGTATAGCAATGTCACAAATTGGAATATTCCCCAATTCCTGTTAAGAAAGCATGTACTGTATGTTATCATAAGAGTTAATGTATTTTGCTTAAACTTTAGCAATGAGCAACTCCTTACCAGTTCCATAAATCAACATGAATGAAAACAGATGGATTTCTTGCTAATATTATTAATTATCAACGTATGTAAACGGATTTTAATAGTAACAAAACAATTACATGTACTTTAATAATTCACACAATTTCTTTTGTTATAATTGAGATATAATGTATCTAATGTGGTGTCACAGTCATATTATTTATTATTGCCAATATCATCAGACACTTTTGGAAATAAGTACAGTAAAACCTGGAAAAGTGACCACCTTTGCATGGTGACCACCTGTTTATGTTGACCACTTTTTAGTGTATTGTT